>CM076581.1:1319189656-1319345813 GCA_034641835.2 Pinus albicaulis | reverse complement strand
AGCTGGAGCGCCCCTGGGATATATCAGCACCTGTCCTCTCCTGAACAATATCTAATATCCTCTGTCCTCTAATGCTGAGACAGATAAAAGGTTCTTCTTCATCCCTGGCACATATAGAACATGTGGCACTTTCAAGGGAGGTTTGGGTTCCCTATCAAATGTCAATGTCCCCACACCGACTGCTCTAACAATGTTGTCGTCTCCAAGTAATACCTCTATATCGGTGCCACTCTCTGAAAGCTGCGAGAAGTACTCACGGACTCCTGTCATGTGACAGGAAGCACTCTGTCAACATACCAAATATCTGAAGATGCTCCGCTAGTGGAGGGAAGTGCACACTCCCTCTCAACCTGTGTGGTAGATGATCCTCCACTAGTGGACTCAAAAGCTAAGAACCCAAACTCCCGGTCAAAGCTCTCTGAAAAATCCTCTATCTCTGCTGATGCTGCCATGGTCTTGTCCTTTTCCTTCTTCTTCTTCTCCGGACACACAACTGCATAGTGTCCCAACTTTTGACAATTCCAACTTTTGACTTTGGAATAGTCCTTCTTCTTGTTCACCTGCTGCTTACCTTTACCTTTGCCTTTGCCCCCACCACCACTTGCCTACCTCTGCCCCTACGGTGCTATCTCCTCTGCTCAACTGGTTTGGCTGCCCCAAGCTAGTTCTTTCTGATTTCATTTTGATGAATCATCCCAGAACCTCTCCCAGGTGGGAAGGGTCTCACATGCACAAATCCCATCAGCAACGTTCAGCCATGAACTAGGAAGGCCATTCGCTGCAATCCGCACCAACTCAGTGGGTGGAATGACCTCTCCAACTGCTGCCAACTCATCTCTCACATTAGTGATCTTTGTGAGGTATGTAGTAGCACTATCAATCTTTGCCATCTTAATGGCCTTCAGCTTCTCCCTTAGGACCATTTTTCTATTCTCATTGGTACTCCGGTAGAAATTGGTCAAAGTTGTCCACATCTCATGAGCAAGTCTCTTTCCTCTCACATGAGGAATACAATGGTCTTTAATACCATCCAGAATCAGTCTCTTGCCCTTGTTATTCTTCTTATTAAAGTCTGCCAACTGAACAGGGTCAGAAGGCACATTAACAGGGTGTTGTTGGGTATGCACCATTATACCCCAGACTTCTGCCTCCTCAAAGATGCTCTGCATTCTTTCCTTCCATACACTATAGTTGCTATGCCCATCCAACCTATCCTCCACCCTCAAGCCCAAAGACATGCTTGTTGTCCTAATAAACTGAAAATGACACTGATGTAGTAAAGGTTTTGATTTCTGTGTGTAAAATCAACTTGCTGTAAATTTTCTCTTTGCTGTCCCAAACTGCACTTTTCAGCAAACTAACTCCGATACCATGTAGAAATTTTAAGACCACTCCGGTTTTCAGTTTCTCCTTATTTCTCCCATAAAGTTAAATGCCCATTCCCGTAACCATACATTCAACAAACTGGAAAAATAGATATTTTCTAAAAACACATTCTGGAAATTTCACAATGCTGAAAATGCAAAAATAAAAACTCACAAAAATAAATCAGCCACACACAGAAATTTGACACGCTGATTTTTTTCAATATTACCCTGGAAAAACCCCCTACAACTCTTGGGGAAAACCAATTCGAAAGCTTCTCTTTATTTCTGAATATAGCTTTTACAGCGAGACAGAAATTACAGCAAAAATTCCAGCAACTTAACAAATGTACTTATCTCGATTTTCGTGCTTATATCCCGCCTTGGACAATGTGCCGAGCAATAAACAATCAACACACAAATTTTTACAACATTTATTACAGCATTAAATGCTCACTGCCTTTCTCGATTTTTGTGCCCAGTTGTACGAATGTATAGAAGGTACAACAAAGCCTCCTCGATTTTTGTGCCTCCTTTTGCCTCAAAAACTATGTTGAAGCTACTGTACAGATTTCCTCGAAATCTGTGCCACCAAACAGCAATACCTCTCCTCGATTTTCATCCCCAGAAAACTGTGCTGAAGATGCTGTACAGATTCTTGGAAAACTGTGCCTCCTTCCTCGAAAATTGTGTCACTCCTGCTGTACGGATTTCTGCCTTGGGAACTGTGCCTCTTTGCTGCTGTACAGATTTGTTGAAGTCTCTAGTTGCTACCCTCCTTCTCCTCACTGTTCAGAAATTTCTCCCTTGCTTTCTCTCCTCCTCTCTCAATCTACTTATGAAAAAATGAATGATCTTTTCTCTCATTTTCCTCCTTTAACCTAACCCTAAGTGACTTTTGGGGAATCCTTAAATCCAATGGTTGAGATAGCTTTAGATCTAGGGCTGAGATTAAATGCTCGTTTAAATCTCACTTTTTGTTTTTTAATTCACCCCACTTTAATAAAGACCCTCTTAGTTATTTATTTCCAAAGTCACTTTTCACTTTATAATTTCACATTGACTTTATTAAAGTCACTTTAAAATTAGACTTTGTAACTTTATCACTTAAAGTCACTTTTAAATTAGATTTGACTTTATAACTTATAAAGTCACTTTAGGAGAAAAATTAAATTATTTTTGGACACTTTTCCCTAGGCCAAAGATCAACCTTAGGGAACCACCTGTCCTCCGGTAACCAAATTTCAAGAGAAATCACAATTTTATAACAGTTGGGACGCTTTTCCGCATTGTACGAGTTTGGCATATCGGGATTCGATTGTGTCCGTACAGGACACGATCAGGACTCGTCGTGCCCTGTACGAACACGATCGAATCCAGTCAAGTGGACTCGAATCCCCACGAATCGTGTCTGATTCGACCGATTTGGAACACGTGGAGGGTGAAGGAGGAATCCAGTTTCATAGCCCTCTAGAGTGCTCAAAAATTTTTAGAAATTAGCTGGTAGCTTTTCTCAAGAAAACCCAGAAAGAGTTTGGCTGCAAATCAACTCTCCCGGAAACCACAAAATTGTGTGAATTACTAGTTGACTAGTAAAACGCATTGTTGAAGGAAAGTGGGTTTGTGGTCTGAATACTGCCCAGATCGCTCTGAAATCGCAGCCACATACTCCTCTCCATATATCCACAAAAACCCAGAAAAGGTTTGGATTGGTTCTAATTGTCTCTGGTGACCCCCAAGAAGTGGAATTAGCCAATTTGGCTAGAAATGCACCAAAAAATGGAACAATTGTAGGATGCACAAAATATGGCATTGAAGGGTTCCCACAATCACTGTAAAATATCTCCTCCGAAAATGGCTCCTTTCCCAGCGCCCTTTCTCCTTCAAACTCCTCTTCCCTCCACCCTTTCGTAGGTCCAGTTGATAACCCCCTACGCAATGCCAAAATCAATGGAAAACGGCTCCTCGAATTCCCAAATTTATAGCCCAACAAAATCACCACAAAACCTCCAACTAAAATGACAATATCTCTTGTAAATCCTTTGGTGCTAGAACCCTTTATAGCTGGCCTCCCAATGAGTAGTTCAATCTGCCTCTGTGCCCAGGAAGAAGCACGCTATAGTTGCAAGATGATGTGATGTGTCTCCACAAAGGCTCAAAAAGGGTTTCCTCCCAATCTCTAAATCTCTCCTAGGGTGACACTCGAAGTTCACGGAAGGTAGAGATGGAATTCCCGCTTGGGAATTTCTTGTGCTAAACAGCATTGGTTGACTTGGCTAAACAGCTCAAGGAAACTTGTGTTCAGAAGCAGATTAGTCAAAAGGTCCCAAATAGAGGCCTCCTTGGCTTATTTATAGAAGTTGGTCCTCTCTCCCTTGGTGGACCCCATTTTCCACTAACTCGCACCCCGCTTCTTTCTCTCTCTTCCTCCACAAGTGTGAATTATCTCTAGGGGTCGAATTGCCTCCTTTTGTGGTCTCCACATTCCACCAAGGTTGAAATTTCTCCTATTCTCCTAAGCCCCCATGTCTCCCATAACAAAATTGCCTCCAACACCCGGGGTGCAAAATTGTGCTATGCTTAGCACCACCCCAAGGATCTCTGCTGACCTCCTCGGATGAAAAAACAAAATTGGGGATATTACACATTGTTGGTGACGAAGAAGTCATGAGCAGAAAGGAGTAACTCAGAGGAGTTAATGGTTGATTTTAACTTTTGGTATACTATATTCTCTTGACAAACTGATTTCACACATTCCAAGAGGCCAAGTTCTATCACTTTCGGAGGGTCGAGTTCTGCCATTTTGTAGAAGGCCGAGTTCTGGTATAAAAAGGGGCTAAGTTTCACCTCTAAAGGGGGGCGAGTTCATCTTTATTGTTGTTGGCCGAGCCTGAAGCTTTCAAGAAGGCCGATATCAGTCTTTCTGAAGGGGCGAAGTATCTTCCCTTTGTTGGTCGAATTGCTATTGAAATAAATATCTGTTGGTGGGTTGTGTTCATTCCAAGAGAGCCGAGTCTTTTTACATCTTTGGGGTTGAATCCTACAGTTGTATGACATTCCTAGCTCTCCATTTCTGAGGCTGAGTTACTTGTTGAGAAATGTACCGTTGCCTGTAGCAGAGGTAACCAGACCACTAGTGGAGAAACCAAGCTCCTTACCATTTGTTTCCTCACTGCTGTAGCTGTTGATAAAATCATAGTTATTCTGGGGGCCATATACCTGAATACTATAGCGCTAAAGATGCTCAAGGAAGTGACTGTTGTATTAAGGACTGTGTTGTTAAAGTCTATACAATGTTCCTCTATTATAATGCTCACTGTAATCTCTTATGTCAGGTTAATGAAATGGCTATTTATGCTTAGATGTATTGCTGTAGCAGACGTATATCAGTAGTTTGTATGCTTCTAGGCTTAGTATAAATCATACAGTGTATGTTTTGAAGCACTTTCTCTTTGGCACATATTAGTCACTGTGTATGTTTATTTGAATTAAATCACATAAAGAATGCATCTACAACCATATGTATACAAACAGTTTGACAAACTACCTCAGTGAAAAACACAAACAAACTCGGAAATTTTAAGGGGGGAAATTTGAGGTATTCCAAGGGGGTATCTTACAAATGGTTTACTTACGTGGGAATGCTCCTGTATACTGATAATGATATGGTTAACAACAATCCTTTAAATTCACTAAGCTAGCTTTATAAGGATCTAGCATTTAATGATCAGAGTCGAGCATTTCAATTTCACTTTGGGCTACATCCATTGTCCTGCAGACCACCCTACCAATAGTCATGAATTCATGTTTATGACAATTACTCATATCTGAGATGACACTGTATACTTCCAAGAAGTTATTTGCAAGCTGACCTAAATATTCATCTCTCAGACTGAACCTAAAAAATAGATCATGCCCTGCGAAATCCATACATAAGTCAAAGGATATTGCATTGAATTGTGAAAAACTATAAACTTCGCTCAAACTTCACTGCTACATCTATTACCCTGCAGTACAGCCTACAATAAGTCATGCATGCATGCTTATGACAGTGAGTCAGACCTGAGACAACACTACATTTTTCCAAGAACTTATTTGCAGGCTGACCTTCAAAATATTCACCTCAGAAGAATCTACAAAATAGATCATGCCTTGTTAATGTCGTACATGAAGTAAAAGTAGTCTACATTGGATTATAAAAAAACCATACACTTCACACAAGCTTCAATTTATAACATTTCAGTCACAATCTGGAAGAGATTACCTGTTTAGTTGTGACAATATATACTTCCGAGCTTGCAAACCTAAGTGCATCTGCAGTCCCCGGATAGAATCTGCCATAAAATCCTCCATATCCATTAAGTGCTCTCATGAAAAATAGGCATTCATATAAAATGAAAAAGATCGCAACCAAACTACAATGTTCTTAGTTTTAAGGGAACAGCATAACTCTTATAGAACCTCAACTGGATGGGATTGAGCCAAATATAAAACATCTCAAATTGGCATGAAAAAGAGAGATATTAATGTCCATAATGATGGAAATGCAGTCAATAGAACTGCTAAATCTATCAAGCGAATGGCCTAAAAGGAGTGTTTAACGATGTCTGAGCTAACTACAAAGTTACAAGGAATAAAGTATTACAAGGAATATAGAAAAATATTTAAACAAATAAGTTATGTAATTTCCCCATCTATCATAATAAAGTATCTCAAAAGCTGACTAATAACATGAAGTACTTACAGCTATGGGGGGGTCTTTTGCAATTCTAGGGAGCAGTCAAGTTACTACAAATGAAGATGAATCTCTCCTATCATTCTATGTTGAGCTCCTCCCAAAAGAAGCAAAGAAGCTAGTGATGCTTCCACAATTTTTTATATAACCATGTTGCATGACATTTAAACCGAGTATTTAAATATATGAAAGAAGAGTGAAGCATTCAGCAATGAGTCTAACTATAAGTTGCATGATACGGGGAAATGGAAACACATATCTAAAATGGGAACCACTAGAAACTTGACCCCCAAAAATCAGGAAACAAGGAAACGTGATAATAATAATAATAATCCAATTTTAAGGTCATGGTCAAACCAGACAAAAAATTGATGTATGAGATCCCCTTGTTTGTGGGACAAGTGACCCACCTCTGCGCAGCGATTTGACTGCTAAAATCTACAAAGGCATACATACTCTACCCGCCTCTGGGTTCGAACTTGTGACCTCTTACGAGGAAACACGTGCTCTTAACCATTAGGCCCACTCTATGTGTGTGTGTGTATTTAGAAAATTATACTAAAACTTTGAAAAAAAACATTTAAGTTTAACATTATAATTTAGAATACATATACAAATTCATGAATTAATGAGCAAGTAACAAGGCCTAAGGCCCCAGAAAATCATGCTACAATAAATACCTACATATCGTCGAAATCATTGACTATATTGAGATCTTCATCATCAATATCACTCTCTAAGCATTAAAATAATATAGAAAAGGCTTAACATGCCAATCCAGATTTTGTTCGGGTGATGGGTATGTGATGCAGGAGGATCTTGGATGAATGTGCAATCCTCATCAGCCGAACATATTTTCTTTCTGAGTCGAGCTTTGGTATTGTGAATATTGTATCTTTACAAACTACAATTTTCTGATAGGAATAAATGGAGTAAAATTCTCAACCTTCCAGGCCTCAAAATTGTCTAATAATGAAAGTTGATTTGGTTGATTTAGTTCGGTTTGGTTCATGACCTCGACGAACATGGTCACCACAAAATATGAGGGCGAAACTAGTGTCGTTGATCTTTGATCATCAATTGGAAGGGTCCACGTTGGCAAGGACCAAGAGATTGAGACAGTTGAACCAAGAGGGACCCACGAGACTGGACCAATCACAGGCCATCCAGCTCTGAAGGTGGGATCATTAGAGACCTTGGCTCACGCCTAATAGTGCTACCCGACCGATGCCCCTTAACCAACCACTGACTATCAAGTGAAATAGGAGTCGATCGACATCGAGGTTCATTGGCACCTCATGAGCCCAGGGTCATTGATATTTGATATTCAATCGTGATCGTGATCATCGGTTTAGTGGCCCACTTCGAGCGAGCGCGCTTGGTCACTAGGGAATCATGTGACCGCGACCCAAAGGAGAACGGGTGAGTTGGTGTATGTTGTAACAAGAGTCGAAGCATGTGTTGGAAGGTGTTATCACATTTTTAATCTATAATTTTTAAAGCGCTGACAACGGGATTGTTAGCGCTAATTTGTAATAAACAAGGTTAAAGCACTGACAACGAGAGTGTCAGCGCCAATTTGTAATAAACAGGGTTAAGGCACTGACAACGGGAGTGTCAGCATTATTGTGTGTTTGAAAATTAAAAAAAGAAAAGAGGAAAATGCACTGACAGCGGGAGTAGCAGCGAATTTTTGTAAAAATTGTCAGTTAAAACTCTGTTTTTCTTGTACAACACAGTAATTTCGGAAACGCTTTCCAAACAAATGAGAACGAATTTTACAAAACCTAAAGAGATTTTTGTCCGTAACCGACCCATTTAAAAAAAACATCTCTCGGTTTTCTAATAGCTATCGCGGTTTTGGAGTTTCAAAGGGATCTTAGGACCCTATTTTTCAAGAATTCGTGAGGAAAAAGCTCATGGGCAGCTGTTGAATTGGATGCCACCTCATCAAATTCGACTTGGTGATCTTTATCTCCAACCATGACTCCAACAACAGCATGATATTTAGATACAAATAGGTTTGGAAGATATTTTACATGCATGTATTTGATAAAATACACTGTTATTTTTAGATTTTGTAATTAAGGATGACCTAGAAACCTATTTTAGCTATTGTATTTTCTATATAAACAGTTTCTGAGGAATGAAAAAGGGTTGGAACTTTTGAAAGATAGCCACTTTTATGTATTGTGTGATCATATTATAATAAAGCAGTCTATGTGAGCAGTTTACAAAAATTCTTGTGTTTACAATTCCCTGTTTGTTTCTTGGTCTTATTTCTTCTTCAATATCTGAATACTAAGTGGTTTGAAATTGGGATTCATATTTCTATGCTCCAAGTTTATTTATCTTTAGATATTTATTACTTGTTTTTCACCTAACTATCACACTGATTTTCTTTGCTATTCTCCAATTTCCTAAAATCGTAAAAGGAATTGTTACTATCTCACTTTTGTGAATTTTGCTCACTACACCTATGATCATATAAAAGTTGATTGTGTCAGACTCCATGCCCAAAGGTGAAATTTTTCTACAATCCAACCAACCTCAGTTTTTCTTTGCAAACCTTCTACCACTGTGACCTTTGGTAGCTGAATTTTAGGGAGAGATCCTTCTCCAGGTTGAAGGGTCAGCTTTCAACCTCAAAGCGGTTTGAGGTTACCTTAGTGTTTTTCTCGCAACCAGGGTATTCTCTAAGTGATAACATTTTGGTGTCATTTCCAGAGAGGCGAAAGCTTCGAGCAAATATCCCGGAAGAACGACAATGATCAAATCTGCTCTCTCATGGTGAACAGAGGACAGACACGGAAAGGATTTGCATCATTCACTTGGCGACTCCATTCTCAACTGAATGTAGAGCTCAAAAATTTCATGACGACTACACTGGTTGGAGACTCAATTGTCTGAAGAACTGTTTGGCGACTCCACTGTCTTGAGATGCATCCACAATCTGCAAGGTATGCCCTTATGAATCGTGCTCATATTCCTGGCTTTCCAGATCGTGTTCCTCGCATAGATTGGCAGAAATATCTGCCAAGATTTAAAGATGAAGAAGGAAATGATGCTACTCTACATCTGATTATTTTTCATATACATACACGTAAACTTGGGGTTGAATTGTCTGAAGATTGTCTCATGAATATGTTTATGGTAACCTTAGAAAAAAAAGCAAGATATTGGTATGAAAGTTTACCATATGCTAGCATTTACACCCTTGAAGATTTCTACTCAGCATTTTGTGTAAATTATAACGAAAGATACTCTTCTATAGTGTTGGTTAAAAAAAATTGTGGAAATCTTGAAAACCTTTTTTCAACCATGGGAATTGATATTGATGATGAGGATCTAATGGACGATGAAATCAAAGAAGCCCTTAATGAATTGCCTTCTTATCATGAAGAAATTATGGAAGATAGTTGTCATGTTAATTAGGATACTTGTCATCAAACAATATTTTCTCCCTTTGCTGAAAATAAATCAAGCAGGATCGTAATGATGGTAGTCATATTCCATCCGAAGATTTGCAGCAACTTTTCCAGTCTTTGTGTGATCAAAGGGAAACCTTAGGCAGTGGAATCATATGTGATCAAGATTACCCATAATTGCAAGACATTAGACAGGAGAAGCAGATTGTGTTTGATCCGTCGGATGATGCAAAATCTGTTTTTAAAGGGTCTTCTCTTGCAACCATAAGTTCATAAAGTTTGTATAATATGGATTGTTGTTCATTTGAATTGCATAGGGAAGATATTTTAGTCATTGCTGAGATTACATTTCAAGAACACACATAGTTTTTTCTGAAGAGTATGATAAACCAGAGGAACAATTTGCTGCCATATTTTTTTAAAATGATGTCGAAGATGAAGGTGTAAAACAGGAACAACCAGCAGTTATTAATGAATAAGATGCTTGTTTGTTTGTTGATCATCAAGAAAGGGTTAGTCATTCATGTCTTTGAAGATTCCTTTTCCAAGTTGTTGCAATCGTTAGAGAACGCAAGTTTTGTGTTATTCACCAGCTTAGGAATTGGACATAAGTTGGATTTCGAGTTGCCATCTTATGTTATTGTATGTCTACTTGAAGAAAGTGTGAGCAGCATTCTAATGAGTGGCCATCTCATTTCATGGCTACACTGAAAATTCCGTATCACTTGAATGAGCAGGGAGGTCAATAGTTTAGTGTAGGTAGCAGTTTGAATAAGCTCAATAGTTTCAAAATTTCTTTTCAGCATGTTTCAGATTTTAATCTCAGCAGTATACAATTGTTTTCCAGTTTTAGCCTTTGGTTTTCAGCAGCGTATTTTCAGCTCCCAGTTTCAGTATGGACTTCAGTGTGGTACAATTTACAAGTTGCAGGGTTACTAGTTGGGAGCCGTCCAATAGATCAGATTTCTGGTCTATGAGATTCTTGCTGCCATCCATGATCGACAGCATCCCCGTGGAGTCAGTTGTTGTCACACCTTTAACCTATAATTTTTAAAGCGCTGACAGGGGGACTGTCAACGCTAATTTGTAATAAACAGGGTTAAAGCGCTGACAACAAGAGTGTCGGTGCCGATTTGTAATAAACAGGGTTAAGGCACTCACAACGGGAATGTCAGCATTATTGTATGTTTGAAAAAAAAGGAAAATGCACTGACAACGGGAGTAGCAGCGCACTTTTGTAAAAATGGTCAGTTAAAACTTTGTTTTTTCCTCTACAACACAATAATTTCGGGAACACTTTCCAAACAAATGAGAACGAATGCTACAAAACCGAAAGAGGTTTTTGTCTGTAACAAACCTATTTAAAAATGCAGAAATTTTGTAACCCACTCCAGTTTTCAGTTTCTCCTTATTTCTCCCATAAAGTTAAATGCCCATTCCCATAACCATACATTCAACAAGCTCGAAAAATAAATATTTTCTGAAAACACAAATTCTGAAAATTTCACAGTGCTGAAAATGCAGAAATAAAAACTCAGAAAAATAAATCAGCCACACACAGAAATTTGACACACTGATTTTTTGTCAACTTGACCCTAGAAAAACTCCCTACAACTCTTAGGGAAAACCAGTTCAGAAGCTCTTCTTTATTCCTGATAAATAGTTTTTACAGTGAGAGAGAAATACTCAGAAAAATTAAGCAACTAAACAAATACAACTTGTCTCGTTTTCCGTGCTTAACCACCGCTTCGGAAAATGTGCAAACAGCAAAACAGGAACAGCAATAAATGTTGCACGATCTTCCTCGTTTTCCGTGCCCAAAAGCACAGCAATAAATGTTGTTGTACAGCCTCCTCGTTTTGCGTGCAGAACAGCAATAAATGTTGTTGTACGACCTCCTTGAAAAGCGTGCAAAGGAACAACAATCAAAGTTGTACGAAATCTGCCTCGATTTTTGTGCACGGGGACAGCAGCAGACTATACGGCCTGCCTCGAAATCTGTGCCACAAAAACAGCGACTTTCCTCCCTTGAAATTTGTGCCACAAACTGTACGACTGCCTAGGAATGCGTACCCAAGCTGTTGTACGAAAACTGCCTTGAAAAAATGCCCAAACTGCCTTAAATTGTGTGTCAACCTCGCTGTACGGATTTGCTGAAATGCTACCTTGGTATACGTGCCAAGGTTCTGCTCTCCTTCACCTCACTGCTCAAAAATCTCCTTTGCTCTCTTCTTCTCCTTCTCTCAATCTGCTCATGAAAGACTGAATGATCTTTTCCCTCTTGTCCTCCTTTAACCTAACCCTAAGTGACTTTTGGGGAATCCCTAAATCCAATGGCTGAGATAGATTTAGATCTAGGGCTGAGATTAAATGTGCATTTAAATCTCACTTTCTATTTTTTAATTCACCCCACTTTAATAAAGACCCTCTTAGTCATTTATTTCGAAGTCACTTTTCACTTTCTAATTTCACATTGACTTTATTAAAGTCACTTTAAAATTACACTTAGTAACTTTATCACTTAAAGTCACTTTTAAATTAAATTTGACTTTATAACTTATAAAGTCACTTTAGGTGAAAAAGTGAAATACATTTAGACACTTTTCCCTAGGCCAAAGATCAAAGCCTTAGGGAAGCACCTTTCCTCCGGTAACCAAATTTCAACAAAAAAAACCTCTCGGTTTTCTAATAGCTATCACGGTTTTGGAGTTTCGAAGAGATTTCTGAACCATATTTTTCAGGAATTTGTGAGGAAAAAGCTCATGGACAATTATTGACTTGGATGTCACCTCATCAAATTCGACTCGGTGATCCTCATCTCCAGCCATGCCGCAGCAACAACATGATCTTTAGATATAGATAGGTTTAGAAGATATTTTACATGCATGTATTTGATAAACTACACTGTTATTTTTAGATTTTGTAATACAGGATAAGTTATAAAATTGTTTTAGCAATTATATTTTTTATTTAAACAGTCTCTGAAGAATGAAAAAGGATTGGAACTTTTGAAAGATAGCCGCTTTTATGTACTATGTGATTATATTATAATAAAGCAATCTATGTGAGCAGTTTGCAAAAAATCTGGTGTTTACAATTCCCTGTCTGTTTCTTGGTCTTATATCTTCTTCAATGTCTGAGTACTAAGTGGTTTGAAATTGGGATTCATATTTCTATGCTCCAAGTTTCTTTACATTCAGATATTTAATACTTGTTTTTCACCTAACTATCACACTGATTTTCTTTGTTATTCTCCAATTTCCTAAAATTGTCAAAGGAATTGTTACTATCTCGCTTTTGTGATTTTTGCTCACTGCACCTGTGATTATATAAAAATTGATTGTGTCAGACTCCATGCCCAATGGTGAAATTTTCCTACAATCCAACCAACCTCAGTTTTTCTTGAAGAAATCTAGCCATAGGACATATTGCAAACCTTCTACCACTGTGACCTTGGATAGCTGAGTTTTAGGGAGAGATCCCTCTCCAAGTTGAAGGGCCAGCTTTCAATCTCAAAGCGATTCGAGGTTACGAGCTTTTCCCACAGCCAAGGTTTTCTCTAAGTGATAATAGAAGGAAACCGACAGGAGAAGTCGAAGCGCTGGCCATGGAAGGGGAATTGGAACAGTTTGATCATTTTGATCAACCTCAAAAGGAGAAGCTTCGGCACGCATAAAAAAAGAGGAGAGTTTGTGGGAGATTCGAGAAGGGATATTTGCGAGGTGAAGGGAATCAAGTCTCTCAGCTGTAACAAGCACGGAAAACCTAGAAATCTTGGATGACAACAAGCACATGCTCAATATTGTAAGCCTGGAAATTTCTGTAACTGTAAATCACTCCTTGAAATTTTCTTCATAAAAATGCCTTAGTTCTGTTGATTGGGTAATTGTGATGGTAGTTGTGTGAACTAATTGCGTGCTTGGGCTTTCCCCAAGCTCGATTGCTCCAAATGGTATCAGAGCCAAGTTGAAAATTGAGGGCGGTAGAAGATATGAAGTTTTGAGGAGATTTTGTGGTGGGTAAGAGGAAAAGAGAGAAGACCTACAGCTGCAAAGAACTTGCATATAATGGCACAGTGTGGATGTAGTAGAAGAGGAGGGGCACGGAGAGAAGTAGACCTCGGTATGATGGAAATGTTGGGAGGAATAATAGCAAAGATTGTAGCCATTGATATAGCCCAACATAGGGTGTCCATGTTGATGATATTAGTGATGAAGAAGAAGAACAAGTTGAAGCAGTAGAAGAAAGAAACCAACCTGAAACCGATCAGGAAGACAAAAGGTTCATTCAAGCCATAACCAGAGTAAATACTAAACCCTACTTTGATCCTCCAACCTATAATGGTAACTTGAATCCAGATTAATTGTTGGATTGAATCTCCAGGATGGAAAAATACTTCGATTTTGAAGATAGAAAAGAAGACAAAAAATTGAAATATGCATATACGAAGTTGAAAGGTCATGCATCCCTGTGGTAAGATCATGTGTAGACTGACAGACAGCGAAGAGGTAAGGAGAAGATAAAATCATGGGATAGAATGACCACAAGGTTGAAGGCAATTTTTTTGGCAATCGGCCATCACATAAGCTTGTTACAAAGATTGTAGAATTTGAAGCAAAGAGAAACCAATGTTAATAAATACACAGAGGAAATAAATACACAGAGGAAGTCTATAAACTAAGTATACAAGTAGGCCACGTTGAAGATGGGGTAGAGCAAGTATCAAGGTATTTAAATGGCTTGCATATAACAATTCAGGTTGAAGTAAGTTTTTCCTATTACATAGCTTAGAGCAAGCCTATCAATGTGCCTTGAAGGCTGAATAGAAATTGAATCGGAAGCAACAAACTAATAACAAAGGGAGAGGCAGAAATGTATGTGGTAGAGGACAAAGTAATGGTGGAAGAGGAAATTCTACCAAAGAAGATGAAGCTGATACCTCTCAGAAGAGTTCTTCCACTCATGAAGCGGGAGGTAGAGAAAATTCTCGTGGGGGAGATGAGTCATTCAGAGGACGAGGCAATTTTGAAAGAGGATGAGGCAGACTTTTCACTGGAACATGTTATCGATGTGCAGAAGTTGTGCATAGAGCTTTTGAATGCCCACAAATTCAAGGTGGAGGTAAAGGAAATGAGGCCAAAATTCATATGACCAAAGCTGAAGATATGTAGAATTGTCAAAGCGTGGAGAGGGTCCAGAGAATGGCAAATCCTTGAAGTTGAAAAGGATTTTATTAAATCCGAAGAAGGAAAAATCTAAACCAATTCATAGAAGAAATATGTTTAGAACAAGATGTAAGTCTGGCAGCAAGTGTTGCAAGGTAGCAATAGCGCAGACAATATTGTGCCTTATGAAATGGTGAATAAATTGAAATCGAAATGATTAAAACACCCCAACCCATATAAAGTATCATGGTTGCATAATGAGCATCAAATGGTGGTAAGAGAACAGTGTTTGGTCAATTTCCAAATTGGTACTTATAAAGACGAAATACTTTGTGATGTAGTGCCAATGGATGCATGTCACATCTTGCTAGGTAGGCCATGGCAATATGATCGGCAAGTACATGATGGAAAAAATAACACCTACATCATTAAGAAGGAAGGTCGGGAGTTTGTTCTGAATCTGATGAAAGATAAGGAAGAGGATATAGAGGGTACTTCAAGGGTGTGCTTGATTTCGGGGAAGAGATTCTTGAAGGATATAAAGAAAGTTGAAATTTGTTATGTTATGGTTTCCTAGCTAGCACAAACCATGACAACAGAAAAGGAGGAAAAGCTACTCATTGAGATTCAAGAATTGATCCATGAGTATGCAGAGATAATGATGAAGGAATTGCTAGATGGATTGCCACCAATAAGGGAAATCAATCATTGCACGGATTTCATTCTAGGCTCAAGTCTGTCGAATAAGGCACCATATAGGATGATGCCTCAGGAGAATGAGGAAATGAATTGACAAGTCCATGAGTTGTTGAACAAAGGGCTAATTAGGGAGAGTCTCGGTCCTTGCGTTGTTACAACCATATTGACATTAAAGAAAGGAGGTGAATGGAGAATGTGTACAGATTCCTGAGCCATTAATAGGATTACCATCAAATATAGGTTTCCATTGCCTCGAATGGATGACATAATGGATTGTTTGAGTGGAGCAAGGTATTTCACAAAGATTGACTTGAAGAGTGGGTACCATCAAATCAGAATTCGTGAAGGGGACTAGTGGAAAACAACATTCAAAACGAAGGATGTATTATATGAGAGGTTGGTTATGCCATTTGGATTAACAAATGCACCCAATATATCCATGAGATTGATGAATCAAGTATTGAAGCCCTATTTAGGTAAGTTTGTTTAGTATATCTTGATGACATTCTAATTTTCAGTAAGACAAAAGGAAGAACATTTGGAACATATTAGGGTTGTATTTCAAAGCTTGACGAAGAAAAAGTTAACGGTACACTTGAAAAAGTGCACCTTCATGAAGGAGTTAGTTTATTTGGGATTTGTAGTTTCAGAAGGGATGAAAATGGACCCTAAGAAAGTAAGAGTTATTATTGATTGGCCATGTTGACCACACTTTGTCAACATTCCAAGGAAGCAGATTACAAAGATGTGAAGAAATTTTTTCAAAGCTCAAAGTCATCATCCAACTCAAATATGTCATTGTAAACCCAATTTTCGGAAGTTATATTGTCTCTGATGCTACTATGACTATTTAATTATGTAACAACACCTAGGTAGGCCTCTGATTTTGGTAAAGAGTTTCATCCTAGGAAATTTTTTAACCTCATCGAATTATGTGTGTTTATAAACACGGATAATCGACAAAGTTTTTCTTCCAACTTAAACCCCAAAGCTAGGGTGGAATTCATTGACAAGATCTTAGATAAGTCCTAGTGTTATATCGAGTTTATTGTAAAAGTGTGCTTGGGAATAATTTAGCACATTTGGCTAAATCATTGTTAGGATATTCCGACACATAGGAATTAGTTAAGAATAACTTAGTCTAGTGTAGAGTTAGGTAAAGTGTGTTTCTTTACCATGTACATTTGTAACTTATAATCCGACGGTCACAATTTGTAGTGATCCGACAGTTATCTCTCACCTCGGTATTAACGACACTTGATCCGTGGCTTAACACCCGATTTGTCCATGATCTCTATTTAAAGAGCATGGAGGGTCATTTGTCCTGTAACCGTTTATGAGAGAAACATATGTAACTTTTTTTTTATATTAATAAATTGCCTGAAGTGGCCGCGTTGGCTCAGGCCGTGGATTGTTTCCCTCTTTGAGGGTTTTAACCACGTGATTATACTGGTGTACTGATTTGTGATCTGTTTGTGAGCAGTGACCTTTGGTTCTTGATCTAAGGAACTTACCCTGTCAATTCCTACATGGTATCAGAGTTATTTTGTGGGCCGCGTCCGTTGTTGATCAAAATCCGAAGCCGGTTTGACTACATGCGAATGCCGTTTTGTAGATCTACTATTTCTGAACATTTTTGGGCTTGGATAACTGCTTGGTTGTGTCCAGAGCGTCTGTTACAGTGAGGAACGCCTTTCGTTTCATGCAAAAAGGTTTCCAGCAGCCCATGTTATGACAGTTTAGATCTGGAGGTATAAAGCATCTATTTTGCAATTATATTTGTTAATAGTTCTGTGTATTTCGGTTCCCTTTTTCTATTTTCGGTTTTTAGGTTTTATTTATTTGCCGGATCTATACCCTCTTCTCTGTGCATGCTCTTTGTTGTGCGCTGTGTGCGATCTCGGCAAATTAGAAACAGGAAAAAGGGATTTTTTTTTGCTACGTATGCTCTTTCCCCACGTCTTTGTGCGATCTCGGGAAATCAAAAATAGTGAAAAAAAGTGATAGTTGCCAGTAAGACTAACCGAAAATCTAACATTCTGCCATAAGGCTTTGCATTTCGTTTTTTTTTTCTCGGTTTTTTTGTGTTTTTTGTGTAGGAAAGGACACGCACACCGAAGAGCAATTAAAAAAAAAAACTTCCTCCTTTCAAACAATATCGTGATCCTTTTACTATCTCACTTGGTGAGGGGTTAGTTTATGAGAATAGAGGTCTTGGGTTCAAGTCTCCTTCTCAAGCTTCTTTTGTAAAACGTTTTTGTTAGAAGGGGCGGAATTTTTTTTTAAAAAGCCGCACTTCATCCCATTCTCGTAACTATTCGGCATCTACAACTCAGATTTTTCAAAAGGCATAACTTTTTCATCCGGAAACCGTTTTTCGAGCTGTTTTTTTTAAACGGCCTAATTTTTTGAGATATTTCCATTGGAGCAGTTAGTTTCAGCTTTTCTCAGCTTCAGTTTTTTTTTTTAAATGGAAAGTGCATGCCTGATTATTCTTAACAGCACCAATTATTTCCAATGGCTACCTCACATGGTAGATATACTTAGAAGTAAAGGGCTTTATAGAATAGCCACGGGGCTAGAAACTAAAACTTTTGATGATGATAAAGTTGTTAAATGGGAAAATAAACAAGATCAAGCACAAGGGTTGATAGGAATGTCCATTGCTCAAGATCTTCGATTTCATATCCTTGACATTGATACCCCTCATGAAGCCCTGGACAAGCTAAATAATGTCTTTGGCATTCAAAATCAAATCAAGGCCCATCATCTTGAAAATGAATTGCTTACTTTGGACCCCAATAATTTCTCCTCTATTGAAGATTTTTTGTCCAAATTCAAGACCCACGGAGTTCTTTTAGAAGGTTGTAAGGTCAAAAAAGAAGATGGTAGCCTCATCTATTGCATTTTTACTAAGCTTGGCCCTACATACTCTGTATTTGTTTCCGCCTTCCATTCAATTAGAGAAGCCATCGTTTCTTCAGGAACCCATCTTTTGATGCCTTTTGTGATTCTTTGATAAGAGAACAAGAAAAACTCTTACACCTTAGTCTTATCACTTCTGGAAACGCTTCTAAGAAAGCCCAAGAATCCCAAGAATCATATCAAAAGAATCCCAAGAAGCAGTATCCTAAAAAGTATGGTCCAAAACCAAACAAAGGTCCTAAGCAATTTCAGCCGCAAACTAAAAAAGCAACTCACCAAAATGATAAAGCATATAAAAACAAAGGAAAGAAGACAAATAGACATTGCAACTTTTGCAATCGTGATGGCCATTTAGAGTCCAAATGTTTTAAAAAGATGGAAGCCTTAGAAGCAGCAATGAAGAAGCACAACATCAATTTGGAGCACTCTTCACCTTCATCTTCAGGCATGGCACTTTCTGCTTGTGGTTGTCAAGCATCAAGATCTGTTTATGCATTAAATGTATCTTCTTCTTCTCCTTCTCATGAGTGGCTCATTGATTCTGGAGCTTCTTACCACATGGCTAAAAATAAATCCATGTTTTCTTCTTTAAATGATTGTAACGCCAAACATATTTATGTTGGTGATGATAGATCTCTTAGTGTTGTAGGATCTAGAACCATTCATCTAGATAATGGTCAGTTTAATGATGTACTATGTGTTCCTACCTTTTCATGCAACCTTCTCTCTATTTATCAGATAACTCATTCAGGTGAAGAGAAAATAGTAGAATTCTCGCCTCATGATGTTGTAATCAAGGACCTCAAAGATCCTAAACATATTTTAGCTACTGGCATTGCTGATGATTCCACAAGGTTGTACAAGTTTGACAACTTTGGGTCACCATGTCTTCCCTCCGTTTTTGTTGCTCATAATGATGAAGTGAGCAAACTTTGGCATGAGCGATTTGGTCACTTAAACTATCGCTCTAATCAAACTCTATGTAAGGAAAATATGGTGACGGGCCTTCCTATGGTATCTTGCCGAGATGGTGTTTGCTCCAGATGTGTACTCGGAAAACATCATCGGGATAGTTTTGACAAATGTACCTCTTGGCATGCTTCAGCCCCTTTGCAGCTTATGCACAGTGATTTATGTGGTCCACTTCTTGTTGTTTCTTTCTCTGGTTGCAAGTACTTCTTAAATTTCATTGATGATTTTTCCAGACGCACTTGGGTATACTTCTTAAAACTCAAGAGTGAAGTTTTTAACATGTTCTTGGCCTTTAAGGCCTTTGTTGAGAAACAATCTGGACATCAAATTCTTAAGTTAAGATCAGACAATGGCGAAGAATATGTTAACAACAAATTTATCAACTTCTGCACTGAGCATGGCATTCAATTGCAACATACCGTTCCATATACTCCACAACAAAATGGTGTAGCTGAAAGGAAGAATCACACCTTAAAAGAAATGGCTAATTGTATGCTTCAATCTAAAGGACTTGGCCTCAATTTTTGGGCAGAAGCCATTAACTATGCAAATTACATAGTAAATCGCACTCCTACTAAGGTTTTAAAGAATATAACTCCAGAAGAAGCTTGGAGCTCAATCAAACCAGATGTAAGTCACTTTCGTGTTTTTGGAAGTGATGCTTGGGCCCATATTCCAGATACGAAACATAAAGCCTTAGAACCTAAGAGTGAAAAATGTATTTTTGTTGGATATTCTGAAGATGTCAAAGGATATAAACTTCTTCAACCAAAATCCAAAAATATAATCATTAGAAGAGATGTAAAGTTTGATGAAAATATATCGGCCTGCGAGCCTAGTTCGGCAGGTGTGCCACCTTTGGCCTGCGAGCCTGATTCGGCATATGTGTCACCTCTCTCTCTCTCTTCTATTTTTAGTAGCATTCCTTCTAGTTCAGATGATGACAACGAGGATGACAATCCTCCTCCACCTCTTGAAATTGTTCCTTATACTCCACCGCTTCCAAGATGGGTTCGCTCTACTTAGGATGTAGCAGGTTCTCTTGCAGGTGACCCTGCCGATCGACGACGTACACGTTCTTAGTTCGAAAGAGCTTCTTCCTTATTGGCTCAAGTTCCAGAAAATCCTGATCCAGAAACATTTGAAGAAGCCTTCGGTCATCTAGCTTGGGATGAAGTTATGAATGAAGAATATCGTTCCTTATTGGCGAATGATACTTGGGATCTTGTTCCTCTTCCAAAAGGAAGAAAACTTGTCAGATGCAGATGGGTTTACAAAACAAAGTTTGGACTAGATGGAAAAGTGGATAGACATAAAGCTCGTCTTGTCGCTAAAGGATTTTCACAAGTTGAAGGCATTGACTATACTGAAACCTTCTCCCCTGTTGCCAAAATGAATTCTATCCGCCTTGTTCTTTCCCTTGCTGCCTCATTTAAATGGGAAGTCCATCGGATGGATGTTAAATCTGCCTTCTTACATGGAGATTTGCATGAAGAAATCTACATGGAGCAACCCCTTGGCTTTATCCAGAACGACTCTAGCCTTGTTTGTCGCCTTAGGAAGTCTCTCTATGGTCTCAAACAAGCTCCTCGGGCTTGGCATGCAAAAATGGATAGATTTCTATTAGATAATGGCTTTTCTAGGTGTCATTAAGCAACATTTTGTCTACACCAGAAAAGTGGGTAAGTCCTTCACCATCCTTGTTCTTTATGTTGATCTTATCCTGCGGTAAAGTGATCCAAACCATATAAACATATGGTCAGCATAAAAGAAAGTTTGAGCAGAAGCTTAGAGACCGCATTATTCCCGCCCGGATGTTGAAATCTTTCAGTCCAAGAAGGCATTACCCTCTCTACGTCCAAGTATGCATGTGATCTTCTACACCACTTTCACATGGAAGACTGTAAGCCAGCCCCTTCTCCCTTTCAGTCTGGAGTCAAGCTTTCGGTCACTTGTACTACCCCTGAAGTTGATGCTACCTTATATCGTCAACTTGTTGGTAAACTTCTATATCTAACCCATACTCGTCCTGACCTTTCCGTTGTCGTTGGTCTTGTCGCTCGGTTTATGCACCAACCTCATGAAAGTCACTGGAAAGTAGCTAAAAGAATACTTTGATATATTCAAGGTACAGTTCAATTCGGCATTCATTACAGTGCAGGAGCATCTCCATTGTTGATTGGTTTCACTGATTCTGATTGGGCTGGTGACCCTGATGATCGAAAGTCTACTGTAGGATATGTATTTACTCTTGGTTCAGGACCTATTACTTGGTCTTGAAAGAAACAACTTTCGTCAGTAGAAGCAAAGTATCGTGGTGCAGTTGAAGCCAGCAAGGAAGCCATGTGGCTTCGTCAGATCCTGTCTGAATTTGGTCTTCATCAACAACATCCAACTACACTTTGGTGTGATAATCAAAGTGCCATTCAGCTATGTAAAGATCCAGTTCAGCATCAGCGTATGAAACACATTGAACTCCACATACACTTCATCAGAAAGCCCATTCATGATCGTGTTCTTGAAGTGCAGTATTGTCCAACCAATGATCAAGTAGGCGATATCTTTACGAAAACTCTCACAAAAGCGAAGTTTACCAAACTTCGATCCATGCTTGGAGTTCAGGAAAGTTGTCATTAAGGGGGGATAGGCTCTAATGCCTCCTTCCTTCTCCTATTGTGTCACTTTTGTAAATCCTTCAATCCTATCCCAATTTGTTCTTAAGGGGGAATGTTAGGATATTTTGACACATAGGAAATAGGCTCCTTTTGTGTCACCTTTGTAAATCCTTCAATCTTATCCCAAGTTGTTCTTAAGGGGGGATGTTAGGATATTCCGACACATAGGAAATAGTTAAGAATAACTTAGTCTAGTGTAGAGTTAGGTAAAGTGTGTTTCTTTACCATGTACATTTGTAACTTATAATCCGACGGTCACGATTTGTAGTGATCCGACGGTTATCTCTCACCTCGGTATTAACGACACTTGATCCGTGGCTTAACACCGGATTGGTCCATGATCTCTATTTAAAGAGCATGGAGGGTCATCTGACCTGTAACCGTTTATGAAAGAAACATATGTAACTTTTCTTTTTATATTAATAAATTGCCTGAAGTGGCCGCGTTGGCTCAGGCCGTGGACTATTTCCCTCTTTGAGGGTTTTAACCACGTGATTATACTGGTGTACTGATTTGTGATCTGTTTGAGAGCGGTGACCTTTGGTTCTTGATCTAAGGAACTTACCCTGTAAATTCCTACAATCATTTTATTACAAACACACTTGGTTTCATACTAGATCATATTGTCTCGCAAAATTGGGTAAGTCATTGAGGGTCTAAGTCTAAATGAGTATTTCCCCTTCTGAGGGTTGAATTTGTAATTATTTGATATAAAAAAATATTGTAGTGCATAGTCCCTCGCAAACAGAAACCATGGCCAAAATATTTGAGGGTGGAAAAAATTATCAATCCCCTTTAGTGTCAATTAATTAATTTTTCTGGCTAAATTAAATTAAAATACTAAGCCAGAAAATTAATTAATTTTGAGTCAAAAAATAATTATAGAGAAATTAATTTCTCTCCATGTGCAAAATAATAAAAAACTTATGGGTCAAAAAGAAAGGAAATTTTTGGAGGTCCCCCACCAAGGTAAACATGGATATTTTAAGAAAATTTGAGCCTTTGGACCTTAGTGGTTAAGTCAAAGTCAATTTTTCAAGGAAATTAATCCGAAATATTAATTTTTGGATTAATTAAAAGTGGGTTTTAAGAAAAAACCGAATTTTTCCTCAAAATTAAAAATTCGATGGTGGAGATTAAAAGATAATCAAGTTATTTTAAACGGTCGAGATTATTTTGTAGAGGATAAAGCCAACTAGCTGTTATTTTCCACTTGGAGGGGTTTCTCTACATAAAGAAGCTATTGAGCTTCTATTTGATATCTTTGGATGATGTAATTCTTGAACGTTTGTATTGAGAGGTGGCTCTACTGGGAACATTATTTTATCATAATAGAAAGTCTTTGTGGTTCTGTTCATGGTGTTCTTCTACTGTTGATCTGTGGTATGTGTTAGCTATGTGTTGTCTTATATTATGTTGAATATCTTATGAATTGTTATTTCATTTTTCGGTGATAAGAACATTCTATTGGTACATGTTACCTTAGGTGATTTGATTCACCATATGATCTAACAATTTTATTTTGAGAAAATTATAGAGATCTACAGGTACGTTAACCCTTGGGCTCCAAGTTCATAGACTATGGGGAAGAGTCAACTATGTTTGGGTGCTGAGATTTCATTGTGGTAATTTATTTTACAGGAGGGGTTTGGCCAATATCTATTTTTCAAAATTATTCATTCATTGTTATTTAATCAAAAATAATTTTCCAAAATTATTATTTATTCTTGGGCTAAAAAGAATTTATATGCTAAGAAGAACTTGTAATTTAATTTTGTAAATATTATACATTTGTAAATAATTTGTAAATTATTTTCCTAACCCATTTTATTTTGCAGCACTTGGGTATTTGGGATTTTATATTTTTTTATATATAATTTTTTCATTCATTTGTGCAGGTGGATTTTCAAATTGCTCAAGAAAATTTTAATGGGGTTTTGAGGCAGATCTAGCCCTAGGAAGGCAAGATCTAGACCTCAATCATCCTCCAAACTCAACGTCTAGCTCAAGAAGGGGAGTCGTCTAGCACTTTGGCACTTTGGCAGTTGTCCTTGTAACTTAAAGCAAGACAAGCAAGTGTTAGATCTCAAATATCCAAATCAGCAGTAATACCTCAGAAAAGTAAAGCATTTATTAGACTTATGACATCAGCAAGAAAATCACTTTGGATCATGGAATTTACCAAACATATGAATCAGAAAATTTTCCAATGATTAGCAGATGTAAATTTATGAATTTAGCCCACTTTAAGATGAAGTATTCAGTAATATATCAGATCTGAAGTAACTTATTACAGCAGTAAACAAATCATCAGATGGACAAGCTAATGATGCTACAACAAGTGCCCAATATGCCCAAAACTTGGAAAATTTAATCAAAATTGAAAAAATAAAGTTTTTAGGGCTCTTAAAGTATTCTATTTAGAAAATATCATATTTGAAAAACTTGTTACAGCAGTGAGTAAATCAGAAAACCAGTGAGCTACTAGTGCTTAAACAAATGCCCAAAAATGCCCAGAACTTTGAAAAATTGGCAAAAATTGAAAATTTGAAATTTTGAGCCTTTTAGCAGAATTATTCAGAAATGTTCAAATCTGATATATTCAGTTATGCAGTAAATTCCACCAAACAAAAAATCAGATCTAGGCTAGATAACCAATGCCCAAATGGCCAAAATTTAGGAAAATTCATATTTTGCAATTTCGAGATGTTTTGACTGATTTAAATGTGATTTTAGGGCTTATATATCATTGTTGTAAATTAAAATTACAGCAGTGATAAAAGAGTGAGAAGCTAGGGTTTAGATAGCAAACCAAGAGGCTTTGGGGCCTTGTAATGAAGATGACCACCTGAAAACACAATGTTAACCCCAAAATTGTTGCAAAACAAATTATTAGAGATAAAATGCCAATCTCTTGAAGAAAACTTGTTTGTAATGAGATCTAGCCCTTGTAGGGCTTATGACCTTCTTAATGCTTGCAAAATAGGTCCCAAACACTAGCCTTTTAGGTTGGGTAAGGGCTAGGGCCTTCAAAAAATTGGTTTCTTCCCCAATTTGAAAATAAGCAACCTGCAAAAATAGCATGAAAACCCTAGACGTCTAGAGTTTCTGAGGTCTCCAATGTCAATTTCTTCTTCAATCCTAAAACAAAATTAAAACAGAAACCCAAATACCCAATATAAAAAATTAAATTTAAAATTCAAAACCACAAATATATACAAAATTCCAAAAACCCCAACACCCAAGTTAGCAAAAATACTTTACAAATTATATTCACAAAATTATTTACAAGATCTACAAATATACATGGGTTTTTGAAAATTTTAAATTTTTTGAGAAAATATTTGTATGGCATTTTCTTTGATGAATGGCTAAAAACACATTAGAAACCCCAATGTACATTATAAGCCTTAGCGAAGATTTGATCCACCACAAAATTATTTCGGATCCAAGCAAAATGATTCATGTCCACTTTTGTAAACTTGGAGGCTAAGGAGTAAAGTACCTGCAAACACTATGCATTTATCTCAAAATAATTTGTTAACCATATAGAGAATCAAACCACCTAAGATTAGCCCAAAACTATCAATAGTATGATTTTATCTCTATCTAATCAAAACGGATCTTACCATTATTCGCCACAACATAGGAAAGTTCGTAGTCAGTATATACCACAAATAAATAAGCATACAACATCTCGAGTTTGTTGGAAACACTGAGAGGGGGGTGAATCAGTGTTTCTTTTCAATTGTTAATTTTACCAGTTAGATCACTTATATTTCGAACACAAAATGAACAATGATAGAATAAATACTTTTATTTATTTCTTCCTTACAATAAGTAAAGTACAATAATGATATAGGGCTCCAACCCTAGATGAAGACTCCAATCTTCCAGGCTCCAACCTATATTGTACCAAGCATCGACTTGGTCTTTCCAAGGCTCCAACCTTGTCAATTTGGGCCACCAACCTCTAGGGCTCCAACCCTATCTTTGGTACAGGCTCCGACCTGGTTTCTTTAGGACTCCAATCTTCTAGGGCTCCAACCCTATCTTACAAGGCACCGACCTTGTCTTTTCGACGCTCCAACCTCTTGGGCTCCAACCCTTGCTTTACTTCGTCAAGATATATTTGGTTATACTTCACAGCTCCCAATGTTTTCTTCAACAAGCCCTATTAATCTTCATTGTAGTTTCCACGTATGTCATCAATGACAACCTTAATCTTATCACATGAAGGTGTCTCTGCTGTCCTTCATGATACCCAATCAAAAATCTCCAAATCACCTCGTGATTATATCATGGCTTCCAATGATCTCTACGAATCTTCAATGTATCTTCAATGAGCAGCAACAGTTCTACACCTGCTCTAAGCCTCTTCAAGGGCTTCTTCAAAATCTTTGTCAAGAGTGCTTCAAATATTATTTTAATGCTTTATTATGATGTCTTCAAGGTAGCACTTAAAGAAGTTTCACTTCAATTCATTTGTATTGCTTCAAACGGACTTCAAAGTATTTCCAAGTGTGCATAGACAGACAACTACAGGTTTTCAATGAATGCCTCCACAAGGTGCTTCTAATAGCATGTTCTTAGTCTTCACTTCTCCGCATGCTCAATTGAGCTCTTGGCTGTCCAATATAGGTCTCATTTACTGTAGTTGTATCTTCACTGTAGGTATAGAAGTAATGCTTCAATCACAATCTAGATCTGGAAGTGTAAATCTAGACTTGGGCCTTCCTCCACTTGTGAGTCCTTCAATATGACTTATCACAAGAATGATCTTCACTTAACACGAGCCACTAAGAAGAATATTGGTGTACCAATGAAATGTCCAAGCCACTGACCAAGAATCTGATCCAAAATGTTGATATACAGTCCACTGTAAGAGGTCTGAAACTGTTGCAATTAAAAGAGTCACTGTAATTTTCCACAGTCCGAGTTTTAGGTGTCCACCACAGTCTGAATTTCAGGAGTCCACCACAGTCTGAATTTTAAGCTACTGCAATCACCAAGACCGAGTTGTGTAATGTACTGCAACTTCGGATCTGAAATGTGCCACCACAGAAATCCGAATCATTGTAGATGAGACCAAGCCATTGTAATTACTGCAATTTCGGATCTGAAATGTGCCACCACTCAATCTAAGCCACTGTGGATGAGACCAAGCCACTGGAATTACTGCAACTTCAAATCTGAAATTTTCAGTCCGGTTTAGTGACCCAAACAGAATATCAAAAGCTCTCTTTTAAGTTCATGAGATGTGAACTAAGTAACTCCTGTTTTGTGCTTGATGACCGAACACTTGATGAAGAAATGAACACTGAAATCTGTATATATATATAGATTTTTTTGCTGAAGAAATGAATAGGCACGACTTTTAGGAGGGAGGCTGACATGTGTGCCAAGGTGTAGGTCGGCTTACAATTAATTAAATTTTTTCTTAACTTAAAATATCATTATCTCATCTTCCGGATGCGGATGACATTTCGGGTTAAGAGGCCTCCAGGCCTGGTTCAAGAACCAAGGCGGTTCACCTGGGGTGGCCACATGGCCCACTATGGTGTCATTAATGCTACGCTCATTAATCCAAGGCGCTGGATATTAACTCCTCTTCGCCGTCAATCGCTCTGTCCTGCTCGGCGCACCAGACTTCAAATGGAGCACCACTGCTCGCATTCTTCCGATTGCTTTGGCTCTGCTCACCGCCCTTTGTCGCCTCTGCGCTCTCATTGCCCGGGCGGCTGTGCAACAGGTGGGGCTCGCACAGCTACAGGACGCAGGTGCTCTCTGCAATGCTGTTTGGATACGATACCCGGCTATCACTTCTCTAATAGTAACTTCTGCCCTGTTCTGTTCAATTCTCATACTTCTCCTGTTATTGTTGGTCAAATTAACTCTATTCCTGCAGCTCCTTCTGGTAACTGGTCGGATTCTTCTCAGAATTCCAATATGCCCAGGCTCAGGCAAAGAATGTCTTGCAGGAGAGGGGCCTCTCGAGGCAGGTCCATGAGTGAGCGACCCTCCAGTTCTAATGTCGACTCCTCCATGGAGCATGCTGAAAGGCGTCCCATTCCTCTTTATATTGATCCTGCTGGCCGTCTCCATGAGCGCGTTGCCCCGGCGCCTCCACAGCCCTCGCTCCCGCCTCGTGCTCCTGTTCTGCCTACTCTGTCTCCTCCCCCGCTTCAGGCTTCCGCCTCCCCTTCTCGCCCTGGCAGTCATTACCTCCGGCAATCAACGCAACACGCTGAGCTGCGTTTCGATTGCGCCTTCAATCGGCCTTCCATTACTGCCCTTATCACGATTTCCCTTCGCGAAGAGACCACTCTCCCTCCTGTTCAGCCGCTTGACCCTGTGCAAACTCCTTCCAAGCCTAACTTCGAGCCCCCCTCTGGTCCTGCACCCAGTCCTCACACGCACTCTCTCGGAATTCCTTTTGCCTCTGTCCCTGCTCATCCGGGACAGGCGCACTTGCAGATGGAAGCTGGTCCGTCAGGTGAAGATGCTGACAAGAATGCTGAAGCGGATTCGGAAGAACACTATGGCTGCAGAATTGTGGAAGAGAATCCTGACTCAGACTAAGTGCTCTCCCTCCTCCAAGACCAATTCTCAGTATGATATATGCTCTAGAATTTTTGATAAATTTCTGTTTTCAATGCTCACTCACAGCAGACACAGTTGCATGTATCTTTTGGCTCTTTTTAGTTTCGTTAATCAGTATGTAAGTGACTTTGCGCCGGTTTCCCAGTTCCTGGGCGGTGTCAACTCTGATAAAAGAGCTGGTTTCCCGCTAATGGGCAGTTCTATAGCTAGACAGAAAGTGGACATCAAGCCCGGTCTCAGGCTTCCTCAGCTGAGCCGTGGCAGTTTTGTACTTTTATGTTCATAATAGAAATAGCGTAATTTAGAAAAAAAAAAAAAATATCATTATCTCATCAACCACTGGGATTTTGGGGGCAAATAAGGGCTCATTAGAACGCGAAAAATGTACTCTACAAGATGGTATAGGACCCATGTTGAAAGGATGCCTCCAAGGTGCCCAATTTTATTTTTCTTTGTAACTATCCTTGAATTTTTATGTGCAAAAGGTGATTAGGACAGCAAGGGCTTCTTCATTGTCATATGTCACCAAGTGTTTTTAGGTGAGATCTCCACTTGTTATGTCTTCAATCATTATATGTCATCAAGTGATCTCCAATTCCTTCATTGTCCATGTCATCAAGATAGTGCAGTGATATATCATTAACCATATGCAGCTTTCATCAATTTGTTACAGCGAGGGCTAGATCGTCACAAGGAGAGCTTCTTCATCAAGAGTCACTATGAGCATGAATAAGGACTCCTTTATCAAGATAAGGACACCATCATCTTCATCAAGAGCAAGGATACATGAGGTTATGGTGTCTTCATGGTTAGTTCAAGAACATCTAGGGAATGGACTTCTTCATTAGTGGCTTGACATCACAATGGCATCATTAATAGCTTGACACCTTCATTAATGGCATCCTTATCAAACAAGAGGGACTTGTCATTATGAATAAGGACATCATCAAAATATACATGAGGTTATGATATCACAAGAATACTTGCAATCCCAATAATGTCATATTGACATCAATGAGAACCTTGACTAACAATCTCCCCCTTTGTCATTGATGGCAATATTCTTACCCTTCAACATTCTCTCCCCCTTTGACATCAATGGCAAATGGGGTTCGCAAGTACTCCCCCTATCAAGTTGCTTCTCTTTATCATATTTTCTTCGTCAATAATAGTTCTTCATAGGTACAATGCTCCCCCTGTCATGGTGCTCCTTTTTCTGGCAATGTGGTCCATGATAGATATGTTGTTCTCCCTGCCGGCATTAACCCCTTTAGCTCAGGAAAGATTGCTTGCCTTGTGATCAAGTGGTAGACATGTTCAACAATGGTCCATCGAATGAGTAAGGGATTATGTTCTTCAATGGAGTTGTTCCTGAGAGATGATTGTTCATGTGTGACTCATCAAGGATTTCATAGTGCCCTTTCATGGATATCTTCTTGCAAGAATGATCACAAGCTGCCCCTAACTATATGTATGGTCTTCTTTTTGGCAGAGTTTCATCATCAAATACTTGGAATATTATATTTGCCAAGGATGCTTTCATCAATTTAACATCATGTGTTTTTCGCTGGAGTGTTCAAAAGACTTCCAGATTCAACTTGTTTTCTTCTCCATACTTGTGTAACTTTCTTCTCTGGCATGGTTCTAGCTTGTGCAGGGACCCAACTCAAGTTACAATCACATGCCAAATGTCCAATGTTATGGCAATTGAAACACTCTATCTTGTTCATGAATAAGAAATCATGACTTCTTCTTGCAAAATTGCTTCTAGGAGATTGACAAAGACCATTATATTTGTCATTGTGATATGCCCTACAATATTTTGCCATGTGCCCAAAGTTTGTACAAGAATAGCAATATCCAAGAAATATACTTTGGTACCTGGGAGATGAAGAGTTCCTTGAAGTACTTCTGAAGCCTTTTTGCCTTGGGATCCTTTGATGATATTCATTGCCTTTTGTATTCCTGACATCATCTGTAAGTCTCCATGGAGGAGGGTTTCTTCTAATGCCATCTTGACTCTTGCCTTTGTTGGAACTGGAAGTATAATTTCTTCTTGGCTTCCTCACATTCTTGTTGTTTGAAGCATTATCATTCTTGCTTGAGGGTTCACCTGCATAGTCAAGACCTGATTTATCAAGGGGGGATCTTTGATGACATAGGATGTCATCTAGGGTTTGAGAACTCTTCAAGTTCTTATTCAGCAAGTCAACTTCCTTTTTAAGAGAGACAATTTCTCCTTTCAAATTTTCACAATCTTCATCTTTCATGACTAGTTGCTTCTTCATTTCTTCCATCATCCTTGTTGCTTCATGTGCTTTGATTTTAAGGGAGATGATATTTGATTTCATTATGGATATGTCTTCATTCTCCTTTGCTAGACTACTCTCCATTTCTTCTTTTATTCTTGTAGCTTCACATGTTTCGCCCTTGAGAAGATTCATGTCTAATTCTAGTTTGAAGATTTCTTCATCCTTTTCTTCTAGTTGGCATATCATGGTGTTTCTCTCCTTTTCTGCTTCATCAACTTGTCCTTCTATGAGTGCCAGAGATTCCATCACCTTCTCAGCTCCTTGCACTTGTTTCCTTGCTTCTTTTAGTTGAGACCTAAGAGAGAAGACCTCTTCCTTGTATTGACCAATCTCTGCTTCAAGATTGTTCAAGCTCTTAAGTCTTTGTTCAAGGTGGCTTGACAAAGTTTCTTCCCTTTTCTTTGCCTTATCCAGTTCATTTGTCATAGATATGACTTCTTCATGATGCTTTCTTTTGTTTTGATGAAATTCCTTTTTAAGTTTGGCGAGCTCCTCATCTCTTTCTTGTACTTGAAGCTTAACAAAGTCAACTTCCTTCCTTATCTTGTATTTGTTACCATCTTGCGCTTTCTTCTTAAGTTCCTCATTTTCCTTTTTCAAATTGTTAATCTCTTCCATGGAAGCCATAAATTTATTCAGGAGATCTTCTTCAAAGTCTTCTTTGTTCTCTTCATCTTCTAGGGCTTCTTTAGCCTTGTTGTCATCTCTCTTATCTTCAACTTCCTTGATGGATTCTGGACTTCTTTCTTGTTTTCCATCATCTTCTTGACTAGAGATCATTGTCAACGCTCCTTTTGAGTGAAGATTATGAAATTTGTCCCATATGACTTTTGCTGACGAACATTTTTCAAAATTGGCCTTCACAGAATTTGGCAATCAATTCAAAATTGCCTTCATTGTTATTGTATTGTACTCCTTGGATTCTTCATCCATTGTGTCATTAGTAATCATTGATTTCCAAACTTCAATTCCTTGAGTCTTCAAGAAATTCCTCATTCTTGCCTCCCATATATCAAAATTTCCATTGAACAATGGAGCCTTCGCAAATTGATTGACTTCAATTTTGATGGTTGAGGAAGACACATCTTTAGGAGGATTGGAAACTTTCTTCCTTGGCTTTGCCATTTGTGTTCTAATGATCAACCTTCAAGCTGTTAGGCTTTGAGTGAAGGTACTGGCTCTGATTCCAATTGTTGGAGATACTGAGAAGGAGGTGAATCAGTATTTCTTTTCAATTGTTAATTTTACCAGTTAGATCACTTATATTTAGAACACAAAATGAACAATGATAGAATAAATACTTTTATTTATTTCTTCTTTACAATAAGTAAAGTACAATAATGATATAGGGCTCCAACCCTAGATGGAGACTCCAATCTTCCAGGCTCCAACCTGTATTGTGCCAAGAATCGACTTAGTCTTTCCAAGGCTCCAACCTTGTCAAATTGAGGCACCAACCTCAAGGGCTCCAACCTTATCTTTGGTACAGGCTCCGACCTGGTTTCTTGAGGACTCCAATCCTCTAGGCCTCCAACCCTATCTTACAAGGCACCGACCTTGTCTTTTCAATGCTCCAACCTCTTGGGCTCCAACCCTTGCTTTACTTCGTCAAGATATATTTGGTTATACTTCACAGCTCCCAATGTTTTCTTCAAGAAGCCCTATTAATCTTCATTGTAGTCTCCACGTATGTCATCAATGACAGCCTTAATCTTATCACATGAAGGTGTCTCCGCTGTCCTTCATGATACCCAATCAAAAATCTCCAAATCACCTCGTGATTATAACATGGTTTCCAATGATCTCTGTGAATCTTCAATGTATCTTCAATGAGCAGCCCTAGTTCTACACCTGCTCTAAGCCTCCTCAAGGGCTTCTTCAAAATCTCTGTTAAGAGTGCTTCAAATATTATTTTAATGCTTTATTATGATGTCTTCATGGCAGCACTTAAAGAAGTTTCACTTCAATTCATTTGTACTGCTTCAAACGGACTTCAAAGTATTTCCAAGTGTGCATAGACAGACAACTACAGGTTTTCAATGAATGCCTCCACAAGGTGCTTCTAATAGCATGCTCTTAGTCTTCACTTCTCCACATGCTCAATTGAGCTCTTGGCTGTCCAATATAGGTCTCATTTACTGTAGCTATATCTTCACTGTAGGTATAGAAGTAATGCTTCAATCACAATCTAGACCTGGGAGTGTACATCTAGACTTGGGCCTTCCTCCACTTGTGAGTCCTTCAATCTGACTTATCACAAGAATGATCTTCACTTAACACAAGCCACTAAGAAGAAGATTGGTGTACCAATGAAATGTCCAAGCCACTGACCAAGAATCTGATCCAAAATGTTAATACACAGTCCACTGTAAGAGGTCTGAAACTGCCTCAATTAAAAGAGTCACTGTAATTTTCCACAGTCCGAGTTTCAAGAGTCCACCACAGTCCGAATTTCAGTAGTCCACCACAGTCTGAATTTTAAGCTACTGCAGTCGCCAAGACCGAGCTGTGTAATGTACTGCAACTTCGGATCTGAAATGTGCCACCACAGAAATCCGAATCATTGTAGATGAGACCAAGCCACTGTAATTACTGCAATTTCGGATTTGAAATGTGCCACCACAGAAATTTGAGCCACTGTGGATGAGACCAAGCCACTGGAATTATTGCAACTTCAGATCTGAAATTTTCAGTCCGGTTTAGTGACCCAAACGGAATATCAAAAGCTCTCTTTTAAGTTCACGAGATGTGAACTAAGTAACTGTTTTGTGCTTGATGACCAAACACTTGATGAAGAAATGAACACTGAAATCTGTATATATATAGAGTTTTCTGCTGAAGAAATGAATAGACATGAATTTTAGGAGGGAGGCCGACATGTGTGCTGAGGTGTAGGTCGGCTTACAATTAATTAAATTTTTTCTTAGCTTAAAATATCATTATCTCATCAACCACTGGGATTTTGGGGGCAAATAAGGGCTCACTAGAACGCGAAAAATGTACTCTACAAGATGGTATAGGACCCATGTTGATAGGATGCCTCCAAGGTGCCCAATTTTATTTTTCTTTGTAACTGTCCTTGAATTTTTATGTGCAGAAGGTGATTAGGACAGCAAGGGCTTCTTCATTGTCATATGTCACCAAGTGTTTTTAGGTGAGATCTCCACTTGTTATGTCTTTAATCATTATATGTCATCAAGTGATCTCCAATTCCTTCATTGTCCATGTCATCAAGATAGTGCAGTGATATATCATTAACCATATGCAGCATTCATCAATTTGTTAGAGCAAGGGCTAAATCATCACAAGGAGAGCTTCTTCATCAAGAGTCACTATGAGCATCAATAAGGACTCCTTTATCAAGATAAGGACATCATCATGATTTCTAGGGCTTCTTCATCAAGAGCAAGGATACATGAGGTTATGGTGTCTTCATAGTTAGTTCAAGAACATCTAGGAAAAGACTTCTTCATTAGTGACTTGACATCACAATGGCATCATTAATAGCTTGACACCTTCATTAATGGCATCCTTATCAAACAAGAGGGACTTGTCATTATGAATAAGGACATCATCAAATTATACATGAGGTTATGATATCAAAAGAATATTTGCAATCCCAATAATGCCATATTGACATCAATGACAACCTTGACTAACAGAGTTGTACCGCAAAATCTTTATTATGATAGAAAAATAGTTCCCAATGGGACAATAGTTTACAAAGATGCTTCAGCAACAATTTTCTAGCCAGAGATCAAGATGCTATAGACTCAAATGACTCTAATTTATAGATAAATCCTCCAAGTGGAAAAATAATGGATAGTTTCTTTGATCCTTGTCAAAATAATCTCGGTCATTGATAAATACTTGAAGATCTTTTAATCTTAGCCGTTGATTTTTTATTTTTTGAGTAATTTTCGAATTTATCATTTAATTCCATTTTTATTAGCTCAAAATTTATTTTTAGTTGATTTCCTCAAAATTTTGATTTTTCCTAAACCACCAAGGTCCAAGGGTCCAAATTTTCTTCAAATATACAATATTCCTTTGGTGGAAGACATTTAAAAATTGATATCTTTAAGACCCACGAATTTTTCCACTTAGAGAATTAATTTTCCTAAAACAACTTAATTTTGACTCTAATTAATTAATTTTATGGCTTAGGATTTAATTTTATTTTACTAAAAAAATTAATTAATTTGCACAAGAGGGGATTTAATATTTTTCCACCCTCTAATACATCAGATTTTTATATTTACATCATGTTGACCACTGAAGAGACATTTGATGATTATGTGAAGACTCCATGCCCAAGGATGAACCAGAAAACACTTGTACCATCAAATATCATCGGTTCAACAGAGTTTTAAACTCTACTTCTACTTCTCATCATCTTTCTCTTGTACGCAAATTCCACGTCGTACGAGGAATTGTTGTAATAAGTGATGCTAGTAATGATGAGTTTTGAGTCAGTATTGAGTTTGTAACAAGCCTAGGTAACCTAGGACCTTGCCAACAAGTGATTATTACTTTGGGAGGTTTTTTTCACTCGGTTAATTATCATCTCCCTATCAGAACTTAATAATTAATTGAGTTTTTCCTCCAATTTTACCCCAAAGTTGGAGTACGGCTTGATGGTGAGGCCTTGGATGAGTCCTAGTGTCTAGAGTCAATGTATATAACCATACTAGATCACAAAAAAATCGTGGAATTTGGTTAGGTCTAGGTAGTCATTTTTTTAATTTTTAAATTTCCCGCAGGTAAAAAAGTGCAATAAAAATTGTAATTGAATTGTAATAAGTGTTATCTAGAGAAGTTGCATGGGGCATGAGTAATCAAAATTACACTTCTCACCCTCAACTTTCTACTATGACACACTTTGAGAGGTTAAAAATGTGTTTTGAACCCTCAAAATCCACTTTTCCTAAGCTTAGTGGGAAATCTGGCAATTAATTAAGCTAGAAATTAAATAAATAGAGAAAAATAAATACCACATGCTAAATGTTGTGGAAATGAGGTGGAAAATTATGGAGGACTTAAAGTGAAGTCCCAAGGTGTTGTGGACTCCCAAAATCAAGGAAAGAACATGTGCTCAAATAAAATCGAATTATGGCATTAAATGAGAGTTGCGTACTTGAAAATTTGAATTTGTAAAGTTAATGCACATTTTGGAGGATTTGGAAGATTATTTGGTGGAGATTTTTATGAGAAATTGTCTCCACATGGGTTACCACCCATATACGCTTGTCATTTCATCATAAAATTCGAATTTGGCACATAAGGGAAGAAGAAAATAATGTCCACTTGCCAGAATTCGATTTTTACACTTAGCATTAGAGCTCCACTTATCAAATTTGAATTTGCCTTATGATCTCCTCCCTCTCACCACTTGGCATTTGGTTCTTCATTGGGATTCGCTCATTCTCTTATATAAGTGAGTCTTAGGCTCTCATTTGTATCATTGTTTACTAGCTATTGCACTTGCAGAAACGCTGCTACTTTGTACATTTTCAAGAATATCAATAAAAAGACTTTGGGAGTCCATTCATGGGTGTTCTTCCTTTGAACCATGGTGCATTGTGAGTTATTGATATCATTTTTTCTATTCTTTGAGTTATTTCATTTTCCATGTATTCTTGTGAACTTGTTAGTGCACAGTTATCTTGTATTAGCATTTGATTTGAAAGTAGGCTCTAGAGGTTGAAAGTTCTAGTTTATTTTTTCAAATAAATTTCTAGAAGTTTCAATTCATTGTGTACTTATCTAAATCTACATGGACTAATGTGTGACTTGAGCATTGTAGAAGAATTCTTTTTTGATCAAACGTGAGGGAAGTCTTTAGGAGACCAACCCACTTTTGAAGCATCTGCAAAGGAACTCTGATTTGTTATTTGGATTTTCATAGTTTATCTTACGAAAAAGTGTCTTGCATGTCTTGCAGGGATTCGTTTGGACATAGTTTGTATGCATGCAATCATTTAAAAATATTTTACTTTCATTGTGCTTCATTGGATCATATTTTGTTATTTAAAGAACTTAAGCATGGCTAGACAAAGAGGAGAGTTTACTCATCCTCTTTGGCTTAGCCCTTTCTAGATTATTATTTTTGTGATTTTCTTTGTCTAATACTTGGTTGGTTTTTTGTAGCCTTATTTTTCTAACTTGTTTTCTTGTAGCAATTTGTGAGATTCACCTTCAAGAAACTACTAACAAATTGTTGCAAGACCTTTGAGCTCTAATGTCAAACGAGGACTCTCTCTTTTTCCTTTGGTCGTGGGCAGTTAAAAAGCTTCCTTGAGGAAGATCGAGTTCCTTTTGTGGCTTCTTCTCTCTCTCTTGGCCGTGAACATTGAGGAGGCTTAGCCTTTCTTCTTCACTTGTAAAAATATGATTTCTATTGAGTCTTTATTTTGCAGAAAACTTCTCATCAAGGATAAGTCCAAGACCTCAAGTTTCATTTGTAAAATTTTTCCTTGAGCTTGTAGGAGGTTTCATAGTCTCTTACCTTTAACAACCAATAAAATTTCTGATTTTGCGAGCGTGGGTTTTACCCATTGGCATCCCAATCTCTTCATTTTTTGGAGAGGACTTGTGGTGTGATCTGTTGATCTTTTTAAATTGCATACATCTCATATAATTGGTCAATTAACAAAACCATGCATTTTATTCATTTCACTAGCTATTCACTTTGATTTGCTACAAGTTTTAAGAGCATTTACTTTAATAGCAAATACATATTTTTTTATATGCAAGCATCCTTACTTGAATTTATTTAGCTTGAAATCATACTTCAAATTTGTTTATGCTTCACCATTGAAGACACTCTACAATCTTAAGTTTGATGCATCAAGTAAAGCTACATTTTATATCATGACGAGCAAATATATTTCAAATTGAAGTTGAAATTTCATTTTTTTTGTTAATTTACTTTTAGATCTTACAAGCCCCAAGCATCACAAAAATTTACCTCCAACTTAAGTTGATTGAATAGACATTTTAGGGACCCTCTGCCTCTATGGTGTTGAGTTTTTTGAGTGTTTGGGTAGCATCGAATGTGCTTTAGCTCCCAAAATTTGTGGAGGGACTAGAGTACATGAGATCTTCAACACCGAGAAAGGGATTTAGAAAATTCCATCTAGTTTGGGAGATAATTAATTAATTAATATTTTAAATTAAGAACCCTAAATCTAACTCAGGAAAACTAAAATATTTAAGGTAATTAATTTAAACATGTGATGGAAATTAATTAAATCACACGGATCAAGCTTTCTTTTAATCTGAACCATCGATTCAAGATTAGATCATGGCCATTGGTTTTCCAACGAGAAAGTATAAAGGAAAGGATTTTGGGGTCAGTTGGAGAACACACACACACAGGCAGAGCACTGAGACTAAGCTGAATTCTAGGGCGGGTTTGCTAAGAATTTTCAGAAGTGTTTCAACTGTAGCGAGGGGCAGTATTGGCTAACGAGATGGTTTGATCCCAGAGCCAAGAATCAGCAAGAAGCAGAGAAGCAGCAACTAGGAGCAGCACAGAGAAGCACAGCAGCAGCAGCATCTATGCAACAATTGCGCAGCGCAGAGGGCTTCAGCCACTACGCAGGCCTAGAAAGGGCAGCGTTGAGCTAGCAGGAGGCCCCCAAGGTTACGCAGAGGCCATCCAGGGCAGCATAGGCACTGCGTCTCCCAATCTAGAGTTACGCAACCCTCACCAGGCTAGCACAGAGGCACGTAAAGGCTAGCAGGGCTGACACAGGCAACTTCAGGGACAGCGGTAGGGTTTCTAGAGGCCGGAAAAGGCTGAGTCCTGTAAATCCCGTTTGGGGGTGTGGATCAGTCAAGTTTTCAGTCTCCAAAACAACAGGTATTGCTACAGATCTATTTTTCTCTATCGGGTTAACTAGTAAGGTGCCCAGATTTGGTGTATTCAGAAACTACTTAATAATATAAACCCTCCAGCAGCCAGAAGACCAGTTTTCCCGCATTGGGTTTTTCCGGGGGCAGTTGTCCAGAAAATCTTGTGTCACTTTGTCTGTGTGCATGTATCTTTGCTTAGATCTGAATCAGTGAATAACAGTTATGTGTTTACTTCGATGTTAATCTGAATTTTCAACATTAATAACTTGATTAAGTAGAAGAAGTATAACCAGATCTAACAGAAGGGTTTCTGCATAAAGTAATATTCAGAAATTTTCACATGGTATCAGAGCGATTGCAGATCTAGTAGGATCACTAGCAGAAGAGTGAAGAATCCTTGCAAAGAAAGCAGCAGTCACCGCAGAAAGTCGGACCAGAAGGGGCAGCATGGTAGCAGAGGGAGCAGAGCCACACAAAGGCCAGAGTGACGCAGTCCTACGCAGTCTCCACGCAGGCCCACGTACTTACTGCGCAGAGGCAGCGCAGAGACAGCGCTGGAACTGTCTACTCACGTAGAGGCCAGCAAGGGTGATGCAAATCTGAAGCCGTTGCTGACTCAGAGTGTCGGAAGCAGTGATGCAGAGCTTCAAAAATTGCTGGTGCAGTTAAATTTCTGAAGATTCAAAATTTAGCCTGAGCACTAGGTGACAAAGAGCAGGAGGAGATCAGCTTCTCAAAGGGTTTCTAGCCAAAGAAATCTGCAGATCGATCAGAGGATCGAAGAGCGCTGATTCATTTTTGTTTTGGCAGATTTCCAAGAGAGGAAGTCAGGTGTCAAAGGAAGCAAAGGGTGTCGGTTTCGCCATCTAGCTGAGGACCCTAGATCCAAATCTCTAGCATAGAGAGGAGGAGTTCCAACAGATTTGTTGAGCAGATGGCACCTCACGGACTACGTGATAAGGATAGGTTGGACGGTTTGTCCAACTTTGCAGTCTGGAAGGCCATAATCCTGGTAGTCATGGAGGCATAAGGTCTAAGGGACCATGCAGAAAAAGTCATGGCCACGCCAACCAATGCTGATCTCCTAGGGAAGCATGAGGAAGTTGCGGCACATGCCAAACGTTTCATAATGGATAGGGTTAAGGATCATATAGTTCCACACATAGCCGACAAGAAAACGGCTCAGGAGATATGGAAATCCTTAACTTCCCTATATGAGGGAAGATCCGTCCAAACGAGAATGCTTCTGGAGAACCAAATGTGATTATTCATGATGGCCAAGGGAGAAGAAATCGAGCCCTTGCTTTTCAGATTACAGGCGATCAGAGATCAATTGTCTGCCATGGGAGCTAAGGTGGAGGATGATGTGATGGTGAGGACTGCACTCAATGCAGTCACAGAGGACTGGGAAACTTTTGTCCAAAGTATCTTGGGCAGAGCGGACCACTCCAACTGGGACAGTATGTGGGCAATCCTCCGTCAAGAAGAACTTTGTCGGTTCACCAAGAGACAGTACAGCACAAGATCAAGTAAGGTGAAGAAGGAAGAGGAAGAAGATGTAGCCTTGGCATCAAAGAGGCAACAAGGGAAGAAGAAGCGTGATCTATCCAAGATCAAGTGTTTCCAGTGCGGCGAACTAAGACATTTTGCCAGCAATTGTCCTCAGAAGAAGGGCAAGGAAGCTTCTACTTCCAAGGCTGTTGTGGCAGATGATGGTTCTGAAGATGACGTAGCCATGAGCACTCATGAACCATAAAAGTGGGGCGACATGGATCTGTAGAGTACCTACAGAGTGGTGGCGAGATCCTTGAGTAGCTCAGCTCTTGGATCACATCCGTGCTACAGGAGCCTTAAGACAATAGCGGGACAAGTGGAGCAGTTGGTGCAGAGAATCACAGATGGAGAAGAGGTGGAGCTGAAAATTGAAGGGAGCAGCACAGTGCAGATGCAGCAACAGCGCAACGCAGAGGACGTTGATGTGACTTCAACAGTGCAGTGCAGGCTGGCTTACGCAGAGCAGAGCGGCAACAGCGCAATGGCTTCAGGGGGACAGCACAAAGCAGCAGCCGATAGAGCTTCAGTGATGAGGAAGCAGCCCAACTGACTTGTCTGTAAAAGCATGGGCAGAAGTCTTCAGTTGTTTCTCTCAGCAACTGAGTTGCAGCGCAGTAGTTGGCAGCACGATGCAGTAGATTGAGAGGGAGCTGCAGTACAAATGTGGCAATGACGGTGGCAGCGTCATGCGCAGCAGTATAGAATGGCAGCAATAGCGCAGTGATGAAGGGAAGCTGGTCTAGCATCAGCACAGAGACCCACACCAGAGATCAATGCACAGCTTCTTGGTGAAGCAGCGTTGTACTAGAGCACATTCCTCGCTAAGAGGGAGTGTTGAGTTTTTTGAGTGTCGGGGTAGCATCAGATGTGCTCTAGCTCCCAAAACTTGTGGAGGGACTAGAGTACATGGGATCTCCAAGACCCAGAGAGGGATTTGGGAAATTCCATCCAATTTGGGAGATAATTATTTAATTAGTATTTTTAATTAAGGACCCTAAGTCTAACATAGGAAAATTAAAATATTAAAGGTAATTAATTTAAACATGTGATGGAAATGACTTAAATCACACGGATCAAGCTTTCTTTTAATCTGAGCCATCAATTCAAGATTAGATCATGGTCGTTGATTTCCCAACGAGAAAGTATAAAGGAAACGCTTAGGGTCAGTTGGAGAACACACACATAGAGGCATAGAATGGAGACGAAGCTGAAATTCTAGGGCGGGTTTGCTAAGAATTTTCAGAAGTGTTTCAGCTGTAGCGAGGGGTAGTATTGGCTAAGGGGATGGTCTGATCCCAGAGCCAAGAATCAGCAAGAGGCAGAGACGCAGCAACCAGGAGCAGTGCAGAGAAGCAGGGGCAGCAGTAGTAGCTGCGCAGCATAGAGAGCTTCAGCCGCTACACAGGCCCAGAAAGGGCAGTGCTGAGCCAGCAGGAGGCCCCCAGGGTTACGCAAAGGCCATCCAAGGCAGCGTAGGGACTGCGTCACCTAGTTTGGGGTTACACAGCCCTCTCTAGGCCAGCGCAGAGGCTATCAGGGCTGACACAAGTAGCTTCAGGGGCAACGCTGGGGTTTCTAGAGGCCGAAAAAGGCCGAGTCCTGTAAATCTTGTTTGAGGGTGTGGATCAGCCAAGTTTCCAGTCTCCAGAACAACAGGTATTGCTCCAAATCTATTTTTCTCTGTCGGGTTAACCAGTAAGGTGCCCAGATTTGTTGTATTCAGAAACTACTTAACAATATAAACCCTCCAGCAGCCAGAAGACTGGTTTTCCCGCATTGGGTTTTTCTAGGGACAGTTGTCCAGAAAATCTTGTGTGTCACTTTGTCTGTGTGCATGTATCTTTTGCTTAGATTTGAATCGGTGAAGAACCATTATGTGTTTACTTCGATGTTAATCTGAATTTTCAGCATTAATAACTAGATTAAGTAGGAGAAGTATAACCAGATCTAACGGTAGGGTTTCTGCATAAAGTAATATTCAGAAATTTTCACATATAGACTCCTCACTATGAAATCCAAACCTTTGGGCAAGGGTGAGGTCTGAGGATTAGAGTTAATTGTAATCTCGCTTTAAAGCTAACTAATAAAATAAACCAAGAGCACGATATCATCACATTTACTTTCAAAATTCTCACATTTTTTTGCTATCTTGATGGTTTAAAGTTTCACATGCAAATCTTATTTCAAGAAGCACTTTGGATGCAAGCATTTTAATCTCTTAAATTTTGCAACAAGTTTAATTCAATGGTACTTGGAAATTTGCTTACTTTAGCAACTTCATTGCATGCTATCATTTTAATAGTCGTTATGCTTATGGATGATTGACATATCTTGTTTCATTGGCAAGTGCCCTTATTTGGTGTTGCAAATTTAATTGCATGTTGTTATCTTGGTCTAACATTTGAGCTTTTCTATCACCTCATTTAAATTCTCCAAAGTAGATTACTAATTGTTTGTAATCAGGCAAGGTATCTTCACATGTTTTGATTCGCCAACTTATTTATCTTAAAAGCATTTTTGTTTTTTGCATTTATAATATCTTGTGCGAACAGTTTTTTGTTTCACTTTTCAGGATTACTTTTGCTTTCCATTTGAAAGCATTTCACTTCATTTAAGCAAATATAATTTCATTTTAAGAGCAAAACTCTTAAGGCACTGGTTTTTCATATGTTTCATGCTTATCTTATGTATTCATGGTTATTGCTCATATCACTTTTTTGTTTTTAAATCTTATATGTAATCTATTTAACTCTAACAACTCTCTTAGAAAACTCACATCTTTAACTTAGTTTTTCTTTAGGGACCACCCCCCATAGCTAACTTAGGAGATAGCTTAAACGGAGAAAGTCTGGATTAGTGTGATAGCCCTTCTCTAAGTTCCTTGCCACCAACCACACCTTGTGGGGTTAAGGTTTTTCTCACTAACATGTAGGTAGGTGTAGGCGGCAAGGTGTAACACATCCCTCAAAGGGGGAATACACATTTGGCTTAGACCCTCAAGACACATAACTCATCTGCGACACAATATGATCTAGTAGACCAAGTGATTTGTAATAAAATAATTTAGTCAACTAGCTTAAATTATTCCCAAATCACTTTTACATTAGACTCGACTAAAACACTAGGACTGACCTAAGACTTTGATGAAGGATTCCACCCTAGTTTTGGGGTGAGGTTGGAGGGAAAAACTTTTCCGACCATCTATATTTAGAAACACACGAGTCAGTGAGACGAAAAACCTCCTAGGATGAAACTTTTCGCCAAAATAATAGGTTTACATAGGTTACATATACTCAAGGTTTTACTAGCATCATTTACATTACATAACTTGCGGAATGGGTTTACAATGACATGTAGACTGCTAATAGATAACTCGATCCTGTTGAAAAAATTTGGCACTTCCACTTCCTCGAAACTTAGAAAAATTAAGTGCAACAACCCCCATAGATAGCATCTTGGTTTCTTCTTGAGTGCACTTGCCAACAAGCTCATGAAATGTTAGGAACTTATCATTGTTGATAAAAGTATTAATTAAGGTTTCCCAAATATGAGGAAGGCCTTGAAGAGTAACGAGCACTAGCTCTCTATCATATATAGGTTCTCGAGTAGCTTGCAATTGATCCCTTAGATGGGATATCCTCATAACATACGATTACACAGATTCCCCTTTGTTCATCTTAATGTCCTTGAGTTGATTCTTCAAGGAGAGAATGTGATTCAAATTGTTGACCTCATACATCCCAACCAGCTTACCATAGATGTCCTTAGATTTCTTCAATTTTCCGATATAAGTAAGCAAATGATCTTTCAAAGAATCTAAAAGAAATTTTTTAGCTTTGAGCTCACCTTCCTTATATTTGGCCTTGGCAGCAGCAAGAGCATTTTCTGGTGGTTTAGTACTTTTCCTTGCACATATTCCAAGACATCATTATCATCCAATATCACTTCCAACCTGATCTTCCAAGCAGCAAAATTTGATGAGTCACCCAACTTCTTTGTATCCTTAAAGTAAGAGGTTGACATCTTGACCCAGCAGCTTCTTCCAAATAGATTCCTTCAAAGGTGATTGCTTTAGTCTCTTGTCTCCTTAGGCTTGTCTTCACCTCAGCGTTGATACCATGTTAATTTTCCATTGTTTTATGCTAGCACAATCACTTAGCCCAATTATTTCTTCAATTAACAATCACTTTTAAATAAATTTAATCTTCTAATAATAATGAGAAATTGTAGATAGAACAGTAAATCCAATATACAATAAGAGAAATGCAAGAGCAATTAACAAGAGACACAAGATTTGGTCAAAGACCAGGGGAAAACCCTTTCAAATTCTTCTTCTATTAGATTGTCATCAAATGCTCAACAAAGAGACAATATTCCAAATCATCAACAAAAGAGACAAAGTCAATCCTTTAACTATCCAAGAGACCAACCAACTAATATACAAAATATAAGCCTCAAAGTCAAATCTGGTCAACAAGTCAAATCTAAAATTTCAGTCAAAGTCAACAGCAGCAAATGATGCCCTAACCAGTCCACAAGTCAATGTTAAATTGCAATCAACCCAAGACAACTTGCCAAAAAAAGCTTGGTTCCTTCACAAAGAAATTTGGCCTCCAAAAATCAGATTTTTGCAAGTCAAAACTGGTCAACGACTAGTCAAACTGCCCAAGCAACAAAAAATAGAATTAGCCTCTTTCCCTTCGCACGCGTGAGCTCAGACTCCCAAATTGTAGACCTATTACCACTCAAACTAGCCATGGTCCTAGGAGGGGATCTTATAGAGCAACTATTAGGTCAATGGCAATAATGGAGTGATAGCCCACTATCACCTCAGCTAAGGCTACTTGCTCTTTATGGACTTTCACCAATGGGAGGATACCTGATATAAGAGGAATCACAAGGAAGAATGAATCTATGAAAGGATAAGAAGTGATTCCCAAGGCCTATTCATAAAAGAGGCTCAATTAGATAGCTTGCTTGCTTCAAAAGCAAGGTGGTGGGATCTCTAGGAAGGGCTAAAGGGATTCTCGAGGCTAGGGTTTGGGAATATATTTTGTGAAGATGATTCCTAAACTGGACAATCCTTGTGGAGAATTAGCCTTTATGTCATCTTTGTGAAATTAGAGTTATAAAGTTGCGGGACCACAAAGGACCAAGTGGACCTAGAATTAGGTCAAGGGTATCGAGTTGATCAACCAAGGAGGGGCTTGACCTAATTATGGAAGAGAAGAGGATCAAAGGACAAATTTTCCTCGAGGATTGAAATGCAATGATCGAAATGAGGACACTAACCCAAATCAGCCTAGAGAGAGAAAGCTATGGCTTGCAATATCTCAAGATTCCACCGTCGAATTGTGCTCAAATTTGGAGGACCCCTTGAGAAGACCCCAGCGCAGTTGTGGATCAATTTTCAATGTGTTTGGATGGCTATAAAAGATTTCTCTTGCTGCCTTAGGTGACATTCTAGGGTTAGGCCTAGAATTTGGAAAAATGAAGAAAAGAGAGGTAAATTTGACCACCAAAGGGATACCAAGATCAGTGCCTTACTGCTTGGGCTTAATGGAGTCAAGACACACATGGATCGAGAATTTTTGTGAGCTAAGGAGCCCTAATTGATCTTTGCTAGGCTCTCTGAGGAAAGCAACTAAGACAATAGGGATTTATACTTCAAATTTGCCAAAGAGATGAAGTTTTGGGGCTTAAAACCTATTAGATGCCTCTAGGAACATTCACCCACTCTCTTCAAGTACAACACATGCATTAAATCACTTATTCAAGGTTCTCGGAAGAATTTCACATTTGCTTTGACCCATACAAGAATAATGATAACCATAACATGCAGTAAACTACTAAAATAACAAGAATAACTTCAAAATTCAACTTACACGAGAGAGAGAGAGTATATCCATTCATCAACTTTGCATTAAAAAGAAGCTCCAAAGACAATAGCGAAAATCCAAACATCATAGTGCATCAAGAAAACTCCAAAAAGTTTACCCAACAAAAAGTGTGAAAATCTCTTCAAAGATACCAATCCAATCCAAGTGATGTTGAGAGAAATGAATCACCTCTCATCTATTTATACAACTCAAAAGGGGATTCAATTTGCCTAATTAGCCTAATTTAGCCCCAAATGATAAAATAATACATAATAATGACATGACTTGGTGACAAGCCCACCAAGATAGCTCAATAATACAAAGAATAGCCTCTCAAGAGGGCAAAATAATGTATATGATGAGTCGTTGGGCCATTGAGAAGACCTAATGAAGTTTGAAGTGTGCCACGGTGAGGGAATGGACTCCAAACATAGTGGACAAGAGGTTGGCTCCTTATTCTCCAAGAAAGTTATTGTGGTGCTCCCAAGTGGGTGGGGGGGCACTAGGACATCCTCATGGGTCTCCAAGTGGATCAATAATGTTTGTAAACCTTTTGTAAGGGCTAGGATGATGACATAATCCCTCCCTTTGTCTCTTGTAGTGAGACACATCCTCATCTGTGTGAAAATTTCATCTATTGCAGCAATTGGAAAATATTCTTCTCACTGTAAATTTAATTATGCACTTTATTTGCTACAGCAAACAACGAATCAAATCACAACTAGAATTTTCACAATAAAATTACTACAGAAAATAAAATACTGAAAAACTGAGAAATTCTAGCACATAGAAGAATATTAAAACAGTTATTTTTGGGCAATTGTCCCCGGAAAAACCCAACTTGGGAAAACCGATGCAGCAGATGAGGCTTTTCTTATTAATCTTCAACGACAAATCTGAGTAAAAAAATTTTAGATTCTCTACTAGCAATCTAAACTGAGGAAAATACTAAGAGAATTTTTGTGAGAATTTTCTCACACTCCACTGCAAACTTTTGCCCCAGAGATGGACCCTCTGCCTTCACGTTGGAGCCTCTGCACAGAGCTCCTGTGGAATTATCTCTTCCTCACTCTGCCTCCTCCAGAATCCAAAAATCTTCCTCCTAGAATTCTGCTACTCCCCTCTCTCACCTACTACTCACCCTCTGGCTCTATCTTCTTTGCTTAATCACAACCATTGAGAAAATCGAATTGTCTGGCAATTGAGTAACCGCACTAGTGTATTCTCCATCTACCCATCGACTTCTTCTTATAATCTTTTGTTGGAGCACCAAAGGCGAAGATTAAAACATAATCAATGGCTCTGATTAATTCCCTGTCGATCCGTGTGAGTTTTTAGATGATTCTCACCTTATCTTAATTAATATTGATTAATTAAAATTTAACCATATTCCCTAAGTTTAGACTCAGGAAATATTTAAAAATTGGTTAATAATCTAATTGAGACACTTCTAGGTGGAATTTCCAGACACAATTTATGGGTTTTGGGGAACTCATGTATTCTAGCCTCTCCACAAAATTTTGTGGCTAGAACACATCTGATGCGACAAAAACTAACACTCCCTCTTAGCGAGGAATGTGTTCTAGCGCTGCACTTGCTGCCACAACACCCTGTCTCTGCATCATCCCCTGTTAAGCTGTTAATGTCTCGCTACTGTTTCCCACCAACCACTGCGCAACTTTGATAGTTGCATTTGTGTTGCTACTGACCCTGATAAACTGTTGCCAATACTGCATCTGCACTCCAACTCCCTCTCATCTGTTGCTGCTACAACTGCAACATCTGCAACTAAGAATCATTCAAAGTAACCTATCCCTGCTACTAAAATAGGTTCTCCACAATACCCATATGTTCCTTGAACTGGACGAACTTAGCTCTCCCTAGAGATTTCGTGAGTATGTCTGCCACCAGCACTCCTGTGGGAACATATTGTAGCTGGACTACCCCACGTTGTACACAATCTCTAATCAAATGGCATCTAATATCTATGTGCTTCGACCTGTCATGAAACACTGGATTCTCAGAGAGCTTTATGCAACTCTGATTATCAAAATAGACGTTGGTCGCTCCCATCATCTCCCTGAACAAGCTTACTAGCAGCTTCCTAAGCCAAATAGCTTCGCACATAACTGTGTTCACTGCCATATACTCTTCTTCTATAGAGCTCAAAGCTACTAACTTCTACTTCCTGCTACACCAAGAAACCATTTTTTATCCAACACTGAAGCAGTACCCAGAGGTATTTTTCCTGTCCACTGAACTGCCTGCCCAATCTGCATCTGTGAACCCACATTGTCTGATGTCATCCCCTCGAGTATACCTCAACCCATACTCAACTGTGCCCCACACATACCTCAGAATGTGCCTCGTTGTTGACTAATGTACCCTCTTTGGCTCTACTATGAACTGACCTAGGGTATTGACTCCGAAGCAAATGTCCGGCCTAGTGTTGACTAGATACATGAGAGACCCAATGATCTGTCTATACAAGGTGGGGTCGACTTCCTTGTCATTTGATGAATCTATCTTCTTCCAATTTGGGATCATGGGTGTAGTCAGGGGTCTGCAATCCTGCATTCTGAACCTCTTCAGAATATCTGTAGTGTATCTTCCTTGTCCAAGGAAGATCTCCCCATTCTTTTGCCACACTTCCAATCCTAGAAAATAGTGCATCAACTCTAGATCCTCCATGTCGAATTCTGCGTTCGGGTTCCTCTTGCAGTCTTCTATGAGCCCTAATGATCCTGTCAAAAAGAGATCATCCACATACAGAACTAGAATGAGTGGCTCACCTTCTACCATCAAATAGTAGAGGTTGGGATCTGCATCACTCTGGACGAATCCCATCTGTTGCAAGTAACTATCAATCCGACCATACCAAGCCCTGGGAGCCTGCTTGAGCACGTATAGAGCTTTCTTCAGTCTGCACACATGAGTGCGCCTCTCATGAGTTTCGATGCCCTCTAGTTGTTCTATGTACACCTCTTCCTCTATCACCCCGTTCAAGAATGTTGTCTTGACGTCCATCTGGTGAATTTGCCATCCCATCTGAGTTGCTGGTAATATAACTGACCTAATAGATGTGTACCTGGAAACGGGGGCGAAGGTCTCCTCATAATCTATTCCTTCTTTCTGTGCATACCCCTTTGCCATGGACCTAGCCTTGTACTTCTCCACACTGCCATCTGCAGCATACTTGATCTTGTAGATCCATCTAGAACCTACAACTAATCTGTCTTCCGGCCTTGGCACTACCTCCCAAACATCGTTTGTCATGATAGATAGATAGATAAGATAAGATAATTTTATTAATGTCCAACGATTGACCACAAAAAGGTCAACAAGACTGTCGGTTACAATGATTACAACATTCCTAGCCGGTGGACCAAACGGTCCCCTTCCTTTATAAAAGCAGGAAATACAAACTACAAAGAGTGCAAAGTAGGCAAAGTAAAGGCTAGATGACTAAAACATCTTGACAATGAGTTGCGATGAAGAAGTCCTGGAGGAGAAAGAGGAGCCTCCTGAAGGAGGGGAGACTCCTACTCCTACCATGGAACCTACACACACTTGATGTTATGCGGCTTCCTGAAAGCTAGAAGGTTTTGTAACCTGAGCTACCAAAGCTTGATATCTGTCAGGTTGCTTGTGTTGTCTTTTTTCTCTCCTAGGAGTTTCAATAAACTACTTTGCATCTCTCAATGTCTGACGAACTTCTCTGCTAGCTCTTCCACTGGTGGTGGGAGGTTCAACCAGCGCCTCCCCCTGTCCCTGCTGCTCTGTCTGCTGAGAACTCCTCGGATCTCTTGCCCCTGAGGAAATACTGTGCTAGTCACAGTACTCAATCCCTGTGACTGTCCTCCTGTCAGTCCCACTGGTTGCCCTTGTTGTTGGACCAACGAAAATTCTGCTAGTTGATTATGATCTCCTGTAGGCATCTCTCGAGATCTCCTAAAAGCTCAATCCTCCATGAACTTTACGTCTCGTCTCACTGCAATCTTCCTACTAATATGAATGTATATGCTATATGCCTTTGAGGTCTCGCTATACCCGACGAGAAACCCCTTCTCTGTAGTCTAACCAATTTGCTACATTTTTCATCTGGCACATGGCAGTAAGCCACACTACCAAAAATCCTCAAGTGACTCACTTCATTGTTCCTCCCTGTGAAGACTCCCTCTGGCATTTTCTTCCCCAATGCTCTATGAGTAGTTCTGTTCTGAACTTCTGAATATACATTGTCATGTTACATGCCTCTACCCATAAAAATCCTGGCAAATCCTGATCATATAACATGGCCTTTGCAGCCCCAACTATAGTTATGTTTTTCCGCTCTGCTACCCCATTCTGAGGATTATATGGAGTTGTCCATTCTCTTTTGATGACTTCCTTTGCGCAAAAATATGTGAAGTTTTTATCAATGTATTCTCCACCATTATCTAAGCGAAGTACCCTGATCTTCTTCCCTGTCGCATTCTCTACGAGAGCTTTAAATTGTTTGAACCGATCAAATACCTCATCTTTGGTCTTTAAGAAATAGATCCAGGTTTTTCTAGAATGATCATCAATAAAGGTGACGAAGTATTTGCCACCACTAAGAGCTCTAATGGACATCGGGCCACAAATATCTGAATGTATAAGTCCTAACACGCCATCTGCTCTATTGTCACTTCTTAGGAATGTTGTCTTCGCATACTTCCCAAGTACGCATCCTCTGCACACACCATCTTGCTCCGTACTAAGTTCTGGAACCCCTGTTGCAGTTTCTCTGAGCATCTTGAGTGCTCCATGGTGAAGATGTCCCATTCTCTTATGCCATAATTCATTCAGCTTCTTCCCACTACTACTGTCAGTGCCTAAGTGCCATTGGAGAGTCGAGTTGCAACCTGTATAACCTGTTGCTTCGAGCTCCAATTTGTTTCACCTTCTTCCAGTTTGAGTGTTTAACATACACCTTCTTCCCCACGAAGTGGACATCATAACCCTTATCCTGCCACTGGGATACTAAATCAGGTTCATACCCAATCTTGGCACATGCAATATATTTGTAGCGGTGGTGCTGGATCTTGACTCCCTCTGAAAATCTATGGTACCTCTCCCTACTGGAGTATATTTTGTTTTGTTGCCCAAAGTAATCTGGAAGTCCATCTACTCGTCCTTGTAGCTAGAGAAATTTTCTCTAACCCTTGTCATATGAGTTGATGCTCCACTATCTATATACCAGACACCTAGTGAAGTTGATCCTGACAAGCAAGCAAATCCGTCCTCCAACCTGGAAGACAAATCTGAAGCTTCTTGGCTGTTAATTTTGTCCATGGTCATGCTGAAGAATTTAGTGTGTTATTTCTCTTTACTCTTGACGGTGATAATGCAAACTGCTGCAAAACTACTGCGTCCATCTAGAGATCTGCTCTACGAAAAATACTGGGTTGCTCTCGCTGCCTCTAGAGTCACTCGATCTGGAGAAATCGAATTTTTTTGTCGCTCTCTCAGCAAAAATGATTCTCCTCAAGTAACTCGGCCTTTTTGCAAGGTGATTGCACTACCCTCTAGGGTTTCAATTTGTTGCTCACACTGAATGGCGAAACTCCTTCTGTCTTTGCTAATGAGCTATCGGGTTGATCATATCTTCTCTGATACCATGTGAAAATTTCATCTACTGCAGCAACTGGAAAATATTATTCTAACTGTAAATTTAATTATGTAGTTTATTTGCTACGACAAACAATGAATAAAATCACAACTGCAATTTTCACAATAAAATTACTGTAGAAAATAAAACACTGAAAACTGAGAAATTCTAGCACACACAAGAATATTAACACAATTATTTTTGGACAATTGTCCCAAAAAAACACAACTTGCCAAACCGGTGCAGCAGATGAGGGTTTTCTTACTAATCTTCAGCAGCAAATCTGAGTACAAAAATTTTAGATGCTCTACTGGCAATCTAAACTGAGGAAATTACTGAGAGAATTTTTGTGAGAATTTTCTCACACTCCGCTGCAAATTTCTGCCCCCGAGATGGACCCTCTACTTTCACGTTGGAGCCTCTACGTCACTCTCTGCCCAGTGACTGTGCAAATCTCCTGTGAAATTCGCTCTTCCTCAATCTGCCTCTTCCAGAATTCGAAAATCGTCCTCCTAGAATTCTGCTACTCCCCTCTCACCTGCTACTCACCCTCTGGCTCTATCTTCTCTACTGAATCACAGCCACTGAGAAAATTGAACTGTATGGGCAACTGAGTAACTGCACTGACGTATTCTCCATCTACCCATTGACTTCTTCTTATAATCTTTTCATGGAGCACCAATAGCCAAGATTAAAACATAATCGATGGCCCAAATTAATTTCCTGTCGATCCGTGTGAGTTTCTAGTGATTATCACCTTATATTAATTAATACTGATTAATTAACCATATTTAAAAATTGGTTAATAATCTAATTGAGACACTTCTAGGTGGAATTTCCAAAAAAGATTTCTGGGTTTTGGAGAACTCAGGTATTCTAGCCTCTCTCAAAAATTTTGCGGCTGGAACACATCTGATGCTACAAAAACTAACAATTTTGACCCTGGAACCTCTGCCAAATGTGTGGTACAAGTGTGGACTGAGCTGGGCATGGTGGTCCAGGTGTGTCATCCTCATCCAAAAAGGTGGAACACGAGCAATCACTCAATGGTGTTGGGGATCCATGAAGTAATCTCTGTTACGGTTGAGGCCCATGGCTCTCAACGCTCACCCTACAAGTGCCAATGTGGCTCTCTGGAGGGCTTGGACCCCGTATAGGGAGACCAAACCCCAAATGGAGACCCACCTGCAATCCTGCATAAGATCCAATGCGTCCCCTTTCCCTCCAATACAACAAATCATTAGAATAATCAAGTAAAAGAGCTTACAAATCATGGAATCAATGGGGCACTTCATGGTGGCATGCCCTTCCATAGTGGACTTTGGCATGTACAAGTATCTCCAAGCTTAATAAGGGGGTTAACCAAGGACCCTATTAGGTGGTTTCAACCTTTAAAGGAGGTGACATGTCCATGGTACATTCATCAGGTGGTAGGTGGGAAATGATATAGTCATGGAACGAAGTGGGGATCAGGGGAATTCTTCAGGCCACATGTCATGGTACAAGGGTAGCTATGATGAGAGAAGCCCATACTTGGGTATATGAGTGTACGAGGGAGCAAATCGTGGTACATGAGTTACTCCGACCTTTGTTTTTCCACTCTTCTTCATATCCCCTTTTCCTTTGTTTGATTTTTCTTCATAACTACTCGAGGCTCCAAGGGATGAGAGCATGATGTGTAGGATATAGCAGTAGGTACCCCCTTTTAAGGTGGGGCATTTCATTGCCCATCAGGGGTTGGGACTATCATGGGTTCCTTAATGTGGAGGGGGGCTCATCTAGGGCCCATAGGAACCAGGGTGATGGCCATAAATAAGGGGTAGAGCTCATGTTTGGCTTTTGCCCAAGTTCTAAATTTGTATGTCCCAACCATCTTTTGCATTTTGTGGTACATTTCCTGTTGAGAGTAGCCAAATTATGCTTTTTCTTTTATTTTTAGCTGCATCAACCTCTGGGGCATTGTTACAGGCCCGACCCGAAGTCTGGACAAGGGGAGGCGGAGGCTAACCCTATGTGGACCCAATGGACACATGTGGACTCGGATGGGAAAAATGATGAATGGGGATAGAACGAGCGGAAGGGAGTGATGTATATGGTGTCGAGAAGTGGAACCACGCAATCAAAATCAAGATTTCCCATGTAGTGCCAACCCTAAAGCTAATGGCCCGTAAAGTAGATCCCACGGGACTAGGATACAAGGGTAACCGCCAAATCGAGTAGAGGAGACAAAAATATAGACCTAGCCCACTCTTTCCGTCGAATCCCCCTACCAATCCATGCCCAAAAGTGTCCATGATAAGTAAGGAAAATTACTCAACTATACCAATGAAAATCCATTCCTTCAAGGTCAGGAGGCCCACCTTCAAACATACGATCATAATAGATGGGCGAGGTACCACATGGCCGGCTAAGGTGGCAGAGATAATGGCACATCGAGCTATCTGGTGGCTGCAAGGGGTTGTTGTCTGCCGACTGTGAACCATACAGGACAAAAAAAATCTCCTATGCATACTACCCACAAGTAGTGGGCAATTAGACCTATACGAACCAATCAAGAGAGGAGAAAGGAGAAGAGATGTGTGATGATTATGTCCAAATGAGGTGACCTTGATGTGTATTTATGTGTTTTTGGAGACCCAATTTTGATTTTAGGTCAACCTGTACTTTTGGGTTTTCCATTAAAAATTATATTTTTCCTTGAACGAATTAAATTCTTCCAAGGGCAAAGAGGGACTTTTCTAGATGAGGAAGGTGGTCCAAAGAAGGAATTTATCCCTAAGCTTCCAAATTAACAATAATTGCTTCTAATAGTTTACTTATTTTCACATTCTTATCCATCATTCCATTATTAAACAATTACACAAAAGACATCAACCATTTAATATCTATGATAGTAGGATCATGAAGAGACAGCCACACAAAGAACACAATAGTTTACCTTGGGAAAACCCACATGGGGGAAAAACCCTGCAACCTTTTCAATAGAGAAATTCTTCATTTCAACATATATCCACCTAGACACCCTAGTCATATACATGGTCAAACCTGGTCCATCCATCCTAGTCAACTCATCTGCCCATAGAATTAGATTAGGACTTCTGCCTTCCTCATAATTCGACTTCAATCTTCCTTGAATCTCATCTTTTGTCTGCATCAAAGCTTGACCTTCTTATTGCCTTTCACAAAGTATAGATATAGAGATTTCTTCATTAGAACAAAGCTCAATCCTGTTGCCTTTTACTTCATAGATTCGGTCCTCTTAAAAGGTGCCATCTCAGGAATTCAGTTCATCAACAGAAGGCTATCACAAAGATCAATTCGTCCTTCAATCCAGAAGTATCGTCATCCTTCAACTAGCCTTGGCTTTTCATCCTCCTTGCCTTCTTCATGTGAAAATTTCGTTACCCGGAATCCTACTGCAGCAACTGATAATATTTCTTCTATTTGTTAAATTAATTAAACAATTTATTTGTTGTTTTCTGTGGCAAATATCGAAACATATACAATGCAGCCTTCACAAAACAAATACTGCGAAAGAAAAATAAATCTTGAAAGAATAGATGTACACACACAAAAAATACACTGTTATTTTTGGACTAAGTCCCTGGAAAAACCCAACTCGGGAAAACCGGTGCAGCAGTTGAGGGTTTGATTATTATGCAATAGTAAATCTGAGTACAAAACTATGGATGCTTAATCTAGCAATCCAATACAGAGAAATGACGGGCAGTAAAACTAGTGAGAAAAATCTCACTTCCACATGCGATCCAACACTGACCTCAGCTCGATTTGAGCTCCTCCTTGTTGCCTCTACGAAGTCACTGCGTCATCCTACGCAGTACTGCGTCCCACAAGCTCGAAATTACTTCTCTTGTTGTCTCTACAGCTGTTGTCTGGAAGACTGATCTCCTTCACCTCTAGGACTCCTGCCTAGCTTCCGACTCAGAAAATCTCCTACTCCCCAACAAAAACATAATCATCCAGTGAAGCTCTACGTTGCGTCTGCGTGGCTATGCGCTGCCTCTCTGTGGCACTCACTTCCTCTCTGCAATGCACTCACTGGAACTGGAAAAGCTTCCTCCGACATTACTATCTTTGCCCCTCTCTCACTACTTCGAGCTCACTAGCTCTCTCTCTAATAACAAAATGTTGTTACTCTAGAAATTGATCTGCCAATGAAATTGAACTGCTCAAGAGTGTTCTCCAAGCCCCCATCAAGTTCTTCTTATAACCATTCATTGAGACTTCAATGGCCACGATTAAAACTTAATCAATGGCTCACAATTAAAACTTAATCGATGGCCCACAATTAACAAGAAATCGATCCATGTCTTTTTCTAGAAGACTCTCACCATGACTTAATTAATTCCTTTAATTAATCTTATTTCCTAAGTTTAGACATAGGAAATATTAAAAATTGACTAATTAATTTAATTAAGTCGTCTCTAGGTGGAATTTCCATAAACGATTTCTAGGTTTTGGAGAATATATGTATTCCACCCTCTTTGTCAAATCTTGAGGCTAGAACACATCCGATGCTACAAAAACTAACACACCCTCTTAGCGAGAAAAGTGTTCTAGTGCTACAACCCACGGAAACAACAGCCTGCCTCCGCATCATTCCCTGTCACGTTGTTGATGTTTGGCTATTGCTGCCCACCAACTACTGCGCAACTTTGATATGTGCTACATCTATGCTATTGCTGACCCTGCTGAACTGCTACCAACTACTGCAACTCTGTTGCTGCTACTACTGCAGCATCTGCAACTCCTTCTCATCTATTGTTGTTGCAACTACAACATCTGTAGCTGAGAACTACAACATCTATAGCTGAGAACTATCCAAAAAACTGAATCATCTGTGGTCGGTACGATGCATCTGTCACCCAAGTCCTGACTGCTACTAGTCTCTGTGCGGTCACTGAAGCCCTATGTTGCAGGAAACGTGGGTCCCACCCTCGTTTCAGCAAAGAAGCAAAACGGAAATGCATTTCGTCGTACCGTACTGCCTGAAAACATGTTTCCAGTCGTACTGGTACGTTTCTCGTTGGGGACACGTGGCTAGTACAGCCAGAAACGTGTTTTCGTCGACTTGACTTAAATTGTGTTTTTTTTATTTTTTTTTCGATTTGCGTGCATTTTAATTTTTTTTTATTGTTTAAAGTGTCTTTTGGATGCTTCCAGATGGTTATCCCAACTTATAAAAAGACTCTCGCCTCATTCTCTCATCACACAAATTGAGCAAGTCGTTTCACTTAGAGAAGGGCAATTTTAGCAAGGATAAAAGAGGAAGAAGGTAGTGCTTTAGCTAGGGTATTTTCACCAGTGAGCAAAGGAGATTTCAGCAGCAAGAGAAAGAGATTTCAAAAGCAAATTTGGAGTGCGAAGTTTCCAGCTACGGCATTCTTCGTTTTTGGCTCACAGCCACAACCATATTTCTCTTGTTTTTTCTGGCATTTTGGGATAGCTTCAACTACACAAAATTAATTTGGGTAAGAAGCATTCAATTTCTTGGTTTTTTCCCATTGTTTCTTCTATTTTTCAAGGTTTTATGCTACCAAAATTATGAAAAACGTTTTTTATTTACAGATTTGTTTTTTTTTATTTTTTTTTTGCAGCAATGGCTTCCATCCAAGGTTCAAGTTCAAGCCCCAAGTCCAACCCAAGGGCTGAATATCACCCTCTTTGGAGGCATGTTCAGAAGCTTCAAAGATGTGGAGGTGGTGGGTCATGGGAATGGTGATCAATCTTTGCAGTAATTCTTAAAAGGGCTCTTACCCAAGAGTGAACGCACATCTTTTGCATCGAGGAGGACAGGGGATTGCAGGTTGCACAAAAACATCAGACCCTGTGGTGAGGAGGGAAACATGGGTCCCACCCTCGTTTCAGCAAAGAAGCAAAACGGAAATGCATTTTGCCGTACCGTACGACCTGAAAACATGTTTCCAGTCGTACTGGTACGTTTCTCGTTGGGGACATGTGGGTAGTACAACCAGAAACGTGTTTTCGTCGACTTGACTTAAATTGTGTTTTTTTATTTTTTTTTCGATTTGCGTGCATTTTAATTTTTTTTTATTGTTTAAAGTGTCTTTTGGATGCTTCCAGATGGTTATCCCAACTTATAAAAAGACTCTCACCTCATTCTCTCATCACACAAATTGAGCAAGTCGTTTCACTTGGAGAAGGGCAATTTTAGCAAGCATAAAAGAGGAAGAAGGTAGTGCTTTAGCTAGGGTATTTTCACCAGTGAGCAAAGGAGATTTCAGCAGCAAGAGAAAGAGATTTCAAAAGCAAATTTGGAGTGCGAAGTTTCCAGCTACGGCATTCTTCGTTTTTGGCTCACAGCCACAACCATATTTCTCTTGTTTTTTCTGGCATTTTGGGATAGCTTCAACTACACAAAATTAATTTGGGTAAGAAGCATTCAATTTCTTGGTTTTTTCCCATTGTTTCTTCTATTTTTCGAGGTTTTATGCTACCAAAATTATGAAAAACGTTTTTTATTTACAGATTTGTTTTTTTTTATTTTTATTTTGCAGCAATGGCTTCCATCCAAGGTTCAAGTTCAAGCCCCAAGTCCAACCCAAGGGCTGAATATCACCCTCTTTGGAGGCATGTTCAGAAGCTTCAAAGATGTGGAGGTGGTGGGTCATGGGAATGGTGATCAATCTTTGCAGTAATTCTTAAAAGGGCTCTTACCCAAGAGTGAACGCACATCTTTTGCATCGAGGAGGACAGGGGATTGCAGGTTGCACAAAAACATCAGACCCTGTGGTGAGGAGGGAATATCAAAGAGAGCAAGATCAGGCGGATGGAATTAAAAGAAAGCATGATGATCTTAGTCAAGCTACTACTAAAGTTCCTGCAAACATTGAGCCAAGGATTGTAGCTGAAGCAAGGAAGAGGAGAGCCACACAACAACCAGAACAACCACCATCCAGAGGGGCATCCGATATAGTTCAAGATAGCAGAATTGCTAAATTGGTGAATGTGCAAGCAAGACAAGACACTGATTCCAGAGTGGCTAGGTGCATTTATGCATGTGGTATCTCATTCAATGTTGTTCACTCTCCTTACTGGCAAGATATGATAAGGGCAGTTAACAAAGCTCCTCAAGGGTACAAGGGGCCCAACTATGAGAAAGTTAGAACTCAACTTCTCAAAAATGAGAAGGATCTTGTGGAGGATGTCTTATCACCAATTCATTCTTCTTGGAGTAGCTCTAAGGTTACCATAGTCTCAAATGGATGGACAGATACAAGGCGTAGACCCTTGATAAATATCAATGCCACTAAACCAAAAGGAGTAATGTTTTTAAAGGCGGAAGACTGCTTGGGAGAGGTAAAAGATGCACAATTCATTGTTGATGTTATTATAAAATCTATTGAACAAGTAGGTCCTAACAGGGTGGTGCAAGTTATCACTGAAAATGCACCAGTATGCAAAGCTACAAGTTTAATTATTGAGGGGAGGTAATGACCACATCTTTTGGACACCTTGCATTGCCATAATCTGAATCTGATCTTAGAGGAGTTCGACAATAAAGTCCAATGGATAAAGGAACTCACAGGGGAAGCAAGGGAGATTGTTAAATTCATCACCAACCACCACCAATCTCAAGCAATATTTCGAGAGTACTCCAAATTGGAGTTGTTAAAAGTTGCTGAGACAAGATATGCCTCAAACTTCATAATGTTGCCCCGCCTTGTTGAGGTTAAGCAAGCATTAGTGTCTATGGTGGTGAAACTTTGGGCTGAGTGGAGACAAGCAAATTCAGAGCGAGGATATACAGTACGTAGATTGTGCCTTGATGAGGATTGGTGGAGCAAGATAGATTTCTTGCTCATGTTCACAACCCCTGCATTTGAGCTTCTTCGGAATGCTGACACTGACCAACCTTTCTTAGGAGAGGTATATGATGGCATAGATTCCATGGTTGAGAAAACTATGGAAATCATTTCACAAGAGTCTCCACAGCGTTTTTTTGTAGATAATCATTTTGTTGAATTAATCAAGAAAATCACTATTGATAGGTGGAACAATTTCAACACTCCATTGCACACTTTAGCACATGCCATGAACCCCAAATTTTATGATGAGGAGCTTATTGCTCAAAGCAATGGGAAGAGGAAGGCACCCCATAAGGATAGAGAGGTGGCTAATAGGGTGAAAAAAAACCCTTATGAGAATTTTTCCAGCTCATCTACACAGGGAGGTGAAGAAAGAATTTGTCGGTTTTGCTGCACTAATAGATGATTATTCAGATATATCATCTTTGGAGGAGAGAAGCACCATGAATCCAGTTAGGTGGTGGATTTGTCATGGAGCAAATGGTGTACATTTGCAAAACCTTGCCATGCGCCTCCTTTCACAAGTGGCAAGCTCTTCATCAGCAGAAAGGAATTGGAGCACCTATGGTTTTATTCATTCTGTGAAGCGCAACAGGTTGGGCTCACAGAAGGCAGAGGATCTTATTTATGTGCACTCCAACCTTCGCCTTGCATCTCGTAGGGGTCCAGAATATGGCAATGGTCCTTCTAAAGAATGGGATGTGGATCCAGAAAATACTGATTTGGAGCTCTCTCTTGCTGCCATGAATATTGAGGACCAGGAGCATAGAAGTGGAACTAGCCAAACATCTTCTTCAACTACACCATCCACTGCTGAGCATGCTTCTGCTGCTATTTTTTATGAGGATTCTGATAATGAGTATTAGTCTATTGACTTTACAGTACGTGCAGCCTCATATATATAATAAAGTTTGATTTTGAGATTTTTATATATAATAAAGGTTGGTTTTGGATATTCCGATATTGCTATTTTCATTATGTGTCTGTTATCATTCATGAGTAAATGTGTTGTAATAGTTTATGCTTTGAATGTAATAAATTATAATTTATCATGTATGTTTTATGATTTCACATAACATTTCTTAAATGTCCTAAATTATAATATAAATTATATATATATATATATCACGTTTCCCCGTTTCCAAAATTTGGGGAGGTCGCGTTTCGTATCGTACCCCGTCAAAAACTCGTTTCCGTTTCCCTGTTTCGTGCAACTTAGCTAAAGCCTCTACGCTGATATTGACTCAGCACTGCTGCCAACTCTGCACTGCGTTGCTCAGTCTCTGACCGCTACTATCCATTGCATCTGTCACTCTGGTATTTGACTGCATCAACTGCCATTGGTCCATCCTGCTACTGCAACTCTGTGCTCCTATAGCAAGGTATTGATTCAAGAGGAGGACCTCCTCAAGAAACCTGCCCATCCTGTAGCACTCTGGGGCTACAAAACCAAGTCACCCGACCTCACTCATGGATGGATGTCTGCTATCATGGCAAATCTTCCTCCAATCTGGAGGACAGCCTATCAATCTCCATGGATGCACCCTATTGGTCCTGCTTCTCCTCCTTGTCCTTCTTTCTGAGAGGAAATTGAGTGTTGTAGTGGCCTTACTCTCCACACCTGAAGCACTTGACCTTAGAAAGGTCATTCTTCTTCCTGCACTGCTCCTGCCGCCCCTTGGATGCGAAGGCTACATTCTCCTCTTCCTTCACCGCTTTTGTCTAACTGTTGTTGATGTTGCCACTGATGGTGCTCTTTACCAAATCTCGCATCATCTCCTCTTGCTACAGATCATCCCACATCCTATCCCACTCTGGCAACTTGTCTCTGCCCCAAAATACTTTTGACAGAGACTTGCCAGTCCTCGGAAACACTATTGAGAGCTAACCGCACCAATTTTGTAGGTTGAGGCGCTAACCCTGCAACTGACAACTAGTCTCAGACCTCCTGAAGCTTGGTGAGGAAGGGGTCTATGTGCTCCCCCTTCTGCATACAAATACATCTGAGCTTCTCCTCCAAATACATCTTTCATTGCTCGGAAGATCCCTGTTGACGAAAAATGAGGTCTCTGAAAAAGACCCAGGTTCAGGATAGAGGCCAACAAGGTTTTCGCAGTAGTTTAGCACAACGCCAGCATTTTCACCCTACCCCAAGGAGCAGAGCGTCTCACCCGAGGCGTGTCGTGTCCTTAGTAAGGTTAGGAGACAGATCAAGTATCAGACGGGTACAACCATGAAGAGCAACAAAAGGAACTTGAAAAAGCGAACAGATCTCGCTACTTTGTATAAGATATTACTCATTAAGCATGTTCAGGATGTTGAATTCAAATTTAAAACAGGTCATACATTCACAATAAGCAACTGATTAACACTTAATTTAGAACATCAAACACAACAAGAACCATATTTTGTTATCATTATCAAACGGCATACATCACTCTACAGAGTCTATTACAGGGTGGTTCAGTACAACAGAGATCTAACAGAGCTCTCATACGGCTCTCTCACTCGGCCCTCTGCCAGACTAACTCCCTTGTCTACGCTGGCTGATTGCCTATTTGTTCTTCCGCCAACGTGACTGTCAGTCTTTCCTCTTTTCCTGCTCCACTGTTTGTCGCTTCTTCTTGATTACTGGGAGTTCCGCTAATTGTCTTTGTCTCCCATACCTGCCATCTGTGTTGTTCTCTGAAACTGTCGTGCCATCTATCTTCCGGCTATCCGCAACCATGACAGCTCCCTGCCTACCTTGATTGCACTCCGCCACCTGTTCTCCGCAACTCAAAATTGTTCTTTTTTTCCAAAACAAAGGCCCCAACAAGCCCCGACCACATGCTATTGACTCATCCCGAGTCAATCTTTTCCTACTGTTGAGGTTTCCATTAGACTGTCTGCTTCTGAGGCTGACTATGTCTTCTTCGTTTCTTCGCTCTGTCCAAACAAAGGCCCCAACTGATAAGATCAAGTATCAGATGGTTACAACCATGAAGAGAAACTAAAGGAACTTGAAACAATAAACAGATCTCGCTACTTTGTATAAGATATTACTCATTAAGCATATTCAAGATGTTGAATTAAAATTTAAAACGGGGCATACATTCACAATAAGAAACTGATTAACACTTACCTCAGAACATCAAACACAGCAAGAACCATATTTCATTATCATTATCAAACGGCATACATCACTCCGCAGAGTCTATTACAGGGTGGTTCAGTACAACAAAGATCTAACAGAGCTCTCCTATAGCTCTCTCACTCGGCCCTCTGCCGGACTAACTCTCTCGTCTACGCTGGCTGATTGCCTATTTGTTCTTCCGCCAACGTGATTGTCAGCCTTTCCTCTTTTCCTGCTCCGTTGTTTGCCGCTTCTTCTTGATTACTGTGAGTTCCGTTGATTGTCTTTATCTCTCATACCTGCCATCTGCGCTGTTCTCTGCAACTGCAGCGCCACCTATCTTCCGGCTATCCGCAACCATGACAGCTCCCTGTCTACCATGATTAACATTTAACTCAGAACATCAAACACAGCAAGAACCATATTTCATTATCACTATCAAACGACATACATCACAATAAGCAATTGATTAACACTTAACTCAGAACATCAAACATAGCGAGAACCATATTTCATTATCATTATCAAACGGCATACATCACTCCGCAGAGTCTATTACAGGGTGGTTCGGTACAACATAGATCTAACCGAGCTCTCCTACGGCTCTCTCACTCAACCCTCTGTCGGACTAACTCTCTCATCTACGCTGGTTGATTGCCTATTTGTTCTTCCGCCAACGTGAATGTCGGTCTTTCCTTTTTTCTTGCTCCGCTGTTTGCCGCTTCTTCTTGATTACTGGGAGTTCCGCCCAATCGCAAGTCACTTGACCAATTGCGGAGAACAGCGCAAATGGCAAGTATGGGAGACAGACAATCAGCAGAACTCCCAGTAAACAAGAAGAAGCGGCAAACAGCAAAGCAAGAAAAGAGGAAAGACTGGCAGTAACATTGGCGGAAGATAAAATAGGCAATCAACCAGCGTAGATGAGAAAGTTAGTCTGATAGAGGGCCGACTGAGAGAGCCGTAGGAGAGCTCTGTTAGATCTTTGTTGTACTGAACCACCCTGTAATAGACTCTGCAAAGTGATGTATGTCGTTTGATAATGATAATGAAATATGGTTCTTGTTGTGTTTGATGTTCTGAGTTAACTGTTAATCAGTTGCTTATTGTGAATGTATGCCCCGCGATAATGATAATGAATTATGGTTCATGATTACTGTGACATTCGCTTTTATTATGAATGTATGCTCTCTCAATCAGTGTTTCTTATTGTGAATGTATGCCCCTATTGGGGCCTTTGTTTGGATAGAGCGAAGTAACGGAGAAGACAGAGTCAGCTTCAGAAGTAGACAGACCAAAGGAAACCGCAGCAGCAGGAAAAGATTGACTCGGTACGAGTCAATAGCGTGTGGTCGAGGCCTGTTGGGGCCTTTGTTTTTGAAAAAATGAACAGTTTTGAATTGTGGAGAACAGGTGGCGGAGAGTAATCACGGTAGACAAGGAGCTGTCATGGTTGCGGATAGCCAGAAGATAGGTGGCGTGGCTGTTGCGTAGAACAGCGCAGATGACAGGTATGGGAGACAAAGACAATCAACGGAACTCCCAGTAATCAAGAAGAAACGGAAAACAGCGAAGCAGGAAAAGAGGAAAGACTGACAGTCACGTTGGCAAAAGAACAAATAGGCAATCAGCGAGCGTAGACGAGGGAGTTAGTCCGGCAGAGGGCCGAGTGAGAGAGCCATAAGAGAGCTCTGTTAGATCTCTGTTGTACTGAACCACCCTGTAATGGACTCTGCGGAGTGATGTATGTTGTTTGATAATGATAATGAAATATGGTTCTTGTTGTGCTTGATGTTCTGAGTTAAGTGTTAATCAGTTGCTTAGTTCAGGGAGGATCTTTTACTGCAAACACAACGCCCTCGCCAAAATAGCTGAACACATTTCAGCAAGCCAACTTAATACTACAACAAATTCAACAGACCACGAGTATGAATAACCTAGAAAGTTAGCTGTTGCAACAGAACCAACCCGCATCATAGCATAAGCACTCAGAAAGATCAACAACCCGCGGGCAACCCCTCAGAGAAAGAACACCAACCCACGACATGTCAGGCGCTGAGAGTATGCAAACATGGGGGACTGAACAACTATACAACTTCATTCAGCTAGAAGCACAGTAGGCAGAAGGGCTACATAACGACCTCCAACAGACGTTCGTGCAGCAACAATAGTAGGTCCTTACGCTTACTGAAGAGCACAATCAACTAAAAAGGGAGAAGGAAAGTCTACAGGAACAGCTGAACAAGGTAACGGATATCTTCAAGGACCTCTAGCCAACAGTAATTGCCCAGGATGACAAGACGTCGGAGGACATGTTAACCTGCTCCACGGTCGAAAGGTTTATCCGAGTGCAAATGACATGTACAAGTCTCAACAAAGAAAACCAAGAGCTCAGACAAGCGTTAGCCGCAAGACCAGCATTACAAGATCCCGCCGTGATAAATGCTGAGAAGGTTACCGAGAAGCAGAAGCAGGTAACCGGAATGAAGGAAACCCTGGGGACGACAGTCAGAGAGGCTTACAACCTACTGAAGCATTTACACGAATGCTCTAATTCGTTAACCATGAAAGCCCAACCTATCTCAACACAGCTTCAGCAAATTTCACAAGAGATCAAAGAGGCCACGGATCCCGTCGGCATAACCTAGCTCTACAACCAAGTGGAGGTACTGGAAACCAGAATACAGAAGATAGAGGAGCATTCTGCTGCCACAAAGCAAGTCCTTAGAGAGCTAAGGCAACCAGTCAAGCAGAAAGCAGAGGCAATACAGCAGATGGCAGCCGAAGCTGGGATAAAAATTCAAGAAGTATTCAACAAACTGCCACCAATAGCAGACGAAACCGAGGCTGAAAGAGTCACCAGCGAAACCGACCAGCTAATTAGAGAATGGCAACAGGCAATTACTGAGTTCGCAGAACTCAAGTCTTCAGTATTGAGCAAGGTTCCAGAGTTGGGACCTTTGTTTGGACAGAGTGAAGAAACGGAGAAGACAGAATCAGCCTCAGAAGCAGACAAACCAATGGAAAATGCAGAAACAGGAAAAGATTGACTCGGGACGAGTCAATAACGTGTGGTCGGGGCTTGTTGGGGCCTTTGTTTTGAAAAAAAGGAACAGTTTTGAGTTGCAGAGAAAAGGTGGCAGAGCGCAATCACGGTAGACAGGGAGCTGTCACAGTTGCGGATAGCCGAAAGATAGGTGGCGCGGCAGTTGCAGAGAACGCAGTCGGCAGGTATGGGAGACAAAGACAATCAGCGGAACTCCCAGTAATCAAGAAGAAGCGACAAATAGCAGAGCAAGAAAAGAGGAAAGACTGACAGTCATGTTGAAGTAAGAACAAATAGGCAATTAGCCAGCGTAGATGGGAGAGTTAGTCCGGCAGAGGGCTGAGTGAGAGAGCCGTAGGAGAACTTTGTTAGATCTTTGTTGTACTGAACCACCCTGTAATAGACCCTGTGGAGTGATGTATGCCGTTTGATAATGATAATGAAATATGGCTCTTTCTGTGTTTGATGTTCTGAGTTAAGTGTTAATCCGTTGCTTACTGTGAATGCATGCCCCGTTTTAAATTTTAATTCAGCATCCTGAACATGCTTAATGAGTCATATCTTATACAAAGTAGCGAGATCTATTTGTTGTTCCAAGTTCCTTTAGTTGCTCTTCATGGTTGTAACCATTTGATACTCGATCTCTCTCCTAACCTTACTAAGGTCACGGCATGCCTCGGGTGAGACGCTCTACTCCTTGGAGTAGGGTGAAAATAGTGGCGTTGTGCTAGACTACTGCGGAAACCTTGTTGGCCTCTATCCTGAACCTGGGTCTTGCTCAGAGACCTCCTTTGTCGCCAACAAATGGTTCCGTTGCCGGGACACAATGCCCTCGCTAGGGTACTGAGCCAGGGTGGTTCAATACCATAACCCAAGGAATAGGAGGAACCATCAAAGAAGTTAGGCAAGTGTATAGGAGCCCAGCCCAAAGAGAAAAGGGAGAAAAGTCCAATGTGGAGGACGCGCGCCCTGAGGAGATATCCGATGTGGAGTTGCGTGTTGCGATGGAGCAACTATGTTGAGAGAGGCCAGCACCCATAATTCAAGGTAACTCTATTCTGAAAAGTTCAACTAGCTCTAGTCCCAACCTTCCCCTGGTACTCTATCAGCCACCAGAACTAGTAGTACTCTTTTGATGGCTTGTAGTTCTTGTGTGACCGATTTTGTTTCTCCTTCAAAAGAAAAACATTGTGCAAACTTTTCCGCAACTACTTGCCAGGTGCCAGTTTCTCTCTTCTTTTCTTCGGTGAAGTACCAGGCCTATGGAATTGTGTCTAGTGAATGTATAAAATTGTGCATCCACGGATATTCTGGATACCCTGCTTTCTTCCAGTTGTACTCACAATTTTCTAAATGCTTCGTAGGGTCAGAATCCCCTTGGTACTTCTCAATGAATTGTGGTCCTGCATCTTCTTTGAATCTGGCTCTTAGTGCTATTGCAACATCTTCCCATCTCGGAAGTGAGTTGCAATTAATCATTATCAACTCTTGACCGCAACGTTTTTTCTATTACTATTTACCAATTTTTTTGTGAATATTTTCAAAAATGAACCTGGCTGTTGTGTCTGTTGTGCAATCTTTCACTGGTGTTGCCTCTGCCCATCTTGTGAGATAATCTATTGCGGTAATTATGTACCTTTCCTGTGAATGTCTTGCCACGGGTGCAATTGGCCCTACGAAATCAACAGCCCATTTTTCAAATGGCTGTAGTGCTCTTACAGGTTGAAGTGGCAACTCATCTCAGTGTGATGGACGTCCCGTTCTTTGGCAAACATCACATTTCTTTACATATGCTTTACTATCTTTATGTACTGTGGGCCACCATAACCCTACTTGTAATATTTTTCTTGCGGTGGGTTTTCCGCCGACATGGCCCCTCGAACCTCCGCAATGACACTCCCACAATATATCCTCTCTTTCATGGTCCATGATACATCTCCACAAGACCTGGTCCATCCCCATCTTATACAGTTGTCTTGCTATCAATTGCTCTCAGACCCAATTGCGCAATCAGCTAAAAGGGGAGAAGGAAAGTCTACAGGAACAGTTGAACAAGGCAACGGATATCTTCAAGGACCTCTGGCCAACAATAATTTCCCAGGATGAAAAGATACCGGAGGACATGTCAACCTGCTCAACGATCGAAAGGTTTATCCGAGTGCAAATGACATGTACAAGTCTCAACAAAGAAAACCAAGAGCTCAGATAAGCGCTAGCCGCAAGACCAGCATTACCAGATCCCGCCGTGATATATGTTGAGAAGGTTATCGAGAAGCAGAAGCAGGTAACCAGAATGAAGGAAACCTTGGGGACGACAGTCAGAGAGGCTTACAACCCACTGAAGCATTTACATGAATGCTCTAATTCGTTAACCATGAAAGCCCAACCTATCTCAGCACAGCGTCGGCAAATTTCACAAGAGATCAAAGAGGCCACGGATCCCATCGGCATAACCCAGCTCTACAACCAAGCGAAGGTACTGGAAACCAGAATACAGAAGAAAGAGGAGCATTCTGCTGCCACAAAGCAGGTCCTCAAAGAGCTAAGGCAACCAGTCAATTAGAAAACAGAGGCAATACAACAGATGGCAGCCAAAGCCGAGATTAAAATTCAATAAGTATTCAGCAAACTGCCGCCAGTAGCAGGAGAAACTGAGGCTGAAAGAGTCGCCACCGAAACCGACCAGCTAATTAGAGAATGGCAACAGGCAATTACTGAATTCGCAGAACTCAAGTCTTCAGCATTGAGCAAGGTTCCGAAGTTCGGGCTTTTCTTTTGACAGAGCGAAGAAACAGAGAAGACAGAGTTAGCCTCAGAAGCAGACAGTCCAATGGAAACCGCAGCAGCAGGAAACGATTGACTCGAGATGAGTCAATAGCGTGTGGTCAGGGCCTGTTGGGGCCTTTGTTTTGAAAAAAATGAACAGTTTTGAGTTGTGGAGAACAGGTGGCGGAGGTAGACAGGGAGCTGTCACGGTTGCGGATAGCCGGAAGATAGGTGTTGCGGCAATTACGGAGAACAGTGCAGATGGTAGGTATGGGAGACAAAGACAATCAAAGGAACTCCCAGTAATCAAGAAAAAGCGGCAAACAGCGGAGCAAAAAAAGAGGAAAGGCTGACAGTCACGTTGGCGAAAGAACAAATAGGCAATCAACCAGCGTAGACGAGAGGGTTAGTCCAACAGAGGGCCGAGTGAGAGAGTCGTAGGAGAGCTCTGTTAGATCTCTGTTGTACTGAACCACCCTGTAATAGACTCTGCGGAGTGATGTATGCCGTTTGATAATGATAATGAAATATGGTTCTTGCTATGTTTGATGTTCTGATTTAAGCGTTAATCAGTTGCTTATTATGAATGTATGCCCCGTTTTAAATTTTAATTCAGCATCATGAACATGCTTAATGAGTAATATCTTATAAAACATAGCGAGATCTGTTTACTGTTTCAAGTTCCTTTAGTTGCTCTTCATGGTTGTAACCGTTTGATACTTGATATGTCTCCTAACCTTACTAAGATCACAGTATACCTCAGGTGAGACACTCTGCTCCTTGGAGTAGGGTGAAAATGCTGGTGTTTTGCTAGACTACTGCGGAAACCTTGTTGGCCTCTATCCTGAACCTGGGTCTTGCTCAGAGACCTCCTTGTTCGCCAAGAAATGGTTCCGTTGCCGGGACCTGAATATTCATTTAGGAGCTAGATCATGGTATCGTGGATTTACGAGACAGAACTATGAAGCTAGTGGGATAACCACTTAGACCAATTCATATCACAACAAGCGGAGTTGCGACAGCAGAGGGAGAAAATTGTCAAGGATCGGGTCCTATTTTCTGAATCTGCAAGTGACCTATATGAAATTTTCTGTGAAAAGTTTCCGAAAGAACTTTATAATTGGTTGCAGAGACTACAAGTCAAGTCAGTTCAAGGAGGGTCGCATAGGGTCTATCGCAAGTGGACGCACGAGAACCTAGTAGCACTCCATCGATTAGACATCGATTTGACCCGAGCTGTATATTTCTGTGTACAATCTACCTTGGAAGGATACATTGTGTAATTCGCAGCCGAGTGTTACCAATCCTTTTCAAAAGCGGAAGACGTATTCAAATCTGGATTGCGGGGAGAACTGTTGAAGGAAATCCCGTTGTGTATCAAAGCTTTAATGGTGGATGAGGGTTTGATAGAATTTCAAAAGTCTGAGATGGAGACTTAAACCTCCAATACTGGGGGAAGGAGTTGAGGGAAAGATGCTACAAGTAAGTTAGAAGGGGGAATAGGGATATGGATGTCGGAACCTCCAGTAGATTGAGAGAGCGACGAGCACATCGGAGGGCGGAGATTGCTGAGAAGTGGTGGGAAAGAGTGATGAAGGAGTATGAGAAGCAGGAAAGTAGTCGACAAGACAAGGAGAAGGCGCCGCATATGACAAATTAAATGGAAGGTCAATCGGGATCCCAAGGAATAGAAGGGACCATCAAAGAATTTAGGCAAGTGTATAGGAGCCCAACCCAAAGAGAAAAGGGAGAAAAGTCCAATGTGGAGGACGCACGCCCCGAGGAGATATCCGATGTGGAGTTGCATGTTGCGATGGAGGAACTATTTCGATAGAGGACGGCACCCGTAATTCAAGGTAACTCTATTCCCCAAAGTTCAAGTAGCTCTAGTCCCAACCTTCCCCTGGTACTCTATCAGCCACCAGATAAAAAAAATTTAAGTTATGGGAGTTTAGCAAGTTGAATAGTGTTAAATCTACAGTACAGATATCTACTAGCTATAGTGCTAGTAATACAATTTCACAGCCAGGAAGTAGAGATTTTATTTTAGTACCACCCATACAAAGAAATATGGCGGGATCGTTTACTCGATGCCCAGAATTCTCTGGGAGGAGCAACGATGATGTGGAGCAACACTGGTATCTCTTCAAAGCAATATGGAGGGCTTGGCAGACACCAAAGGCGGTTAAGTTGATCGAGTTCCAAACTACTCTAAGAGAGAGAGCTTTTCGTTGGTTCATTACATGGTCTGAAACTCATCCAAACCCAGCGATAGATGATGTAAAGAAAGAATTTAAGTTACCTCAGACAGATCAGCAAGGGTTATCTTAGATGTGGGAGATTAAACAGCGAGAAGGTGAAACGGCATGGGACCTGATGAGGTCCAAGGATGCGATTGGGAAGCTGAGTTACCCGATTGATCCGAATCATCAGCAAGATTGGTTTATTAAAGCACTTCTTCCGTTGACGAGAACTCCACTGACACAGCAGAAGATTGATACCTTACAAGATGCCCTGGAGCAAGCTATGAAGATAGAGGCTATGGCAGGGTATCCGCAAGAGTTCAAAGGAGGAGCAGCAGCTCAAGACCCTTCCATATTGGGGCTACAACATCAGATAGCCAGTTTAACGGAGAAGTTGAAGGACATTCAGCCGATACGACCTGCAAGGCCCAATTTGTGGTGCACCCATTGTCTGATGGAGGGACACGTGGCCACAGAATGCCCGAGGTTGCTGGGGCAAAATGCAAGAGCTTCAACAACAGGGACACAAGGGACTCCAGTTAGGTGAGTTGCGCAGATAAACGCTCATGGATTATACCAGCTGCAACCCCACTTTTCAGGGTTCCCCGCTCAACAAAATCAGACCGCAACTGAATACTGCGAAAATGGAAAGGCATTGGTCATCCTCCACGACTATGCCCAATTTTGCAGAAGTACTCCAACGTTCCAAACAATACATATTGTGAGTTATGCGCTTCCACAACGCATAATACAAAGCAGTGTAGAGCCCTTGATGCACTGGCAGAACGATTGGACAGACCATCTTATAGAATGAATGAAGCTCCAAGGGGACGAGGAGGAGGAATGAAAGGAGGCAGAACTAAAGGAAGAGGACCAGTAAGCTGCTACAATTGTGATCAAGAAGGACATGTAGCAAGAGAATGTCCACTACCTAGAAGACCATGGTGCTCTCAGTGCAGAGTCAATACACACGCAACTGAAGACTGTCCAGAATTAATTAAGAGGTGGGAGGAAAGAGCCAGACAGAGAGGAGCGAATCTGGTGAATGAAGAACCAAGAATAGTAGAGGCTCAGGCTATGCAAAATGTAGCCATAGTAACCCGGGGAGGAAAGAGAACATGGGAGGATACACAGAATATAGACCCAATAAAGTCGATCAAGCCAGCATCTCCAAAACCCATTTTCAAACTAGATAGACGAAAGCAATATTTTAAGGAGGCAGTGGAAACATTTTCCCAAATCAGGGGGAGCAAAAGCATTGAGCTTCCACAGCCGACCGTAGAAAAAGAGAAGCAGACCCATACAAGTACAATGATTGAGGAATGGTTCCGACTATTTTTTAAATTTGTATCCAATGCACCAATGCTAGAACAACTAAAACAAAATCTAGAGATAGTGGTGCAAGAAAACGCAGAACTGGAAGAGTCAAGAGATTCAACCCAGAAATACATAAGGAAGATAAAAGGAAATAAGAGAAGAACAAGAAAGGAATTCCGCGTGAATACTCAAGTCGCGGGATTTCAAATCAAAGACACCATGCTCGACCTAGGATCAGATGTCAACATTCTACCAAGAAAGACGTGGGAAGCACTAGGGAGGCCAAAGTTGACATACTCACCAATACAGCTCCGCATGGCAAATCAGTATTGCATTGTGCCCATAGGAAAGCTGGAAGAGGTCGAGGTTGATGTTGCGGGAGTGAAAACATACACAGATTTTGAGGTGATAGATATCATGGGGAATAAGGATCCCTATCCAGCATTGTTGGGGATAGATTGGGCCTTTGAGAACTATGCAGTGATCGACTTGAAAAAGGAACTAATGATATTTGAAGACGAGGAAGTCAGGGTCACTCAGCCACTTGACCCATATCAGGGACCCCGATATACAGAAACTGTTGACAACAGAGAGGATGCTCAACTTCTCGATCATCTTTACCAGATGACGGCAGGGAAGAGAGAAGACTATATAAATCCAACAGCAGGAGGGAACGTAAGCTGGAGAAGCGTTCAAAGTTCAGACATGGGCTCGGAAATAACTTGGGATGATTGGCAGCAGGGAGGATATGAGACTAATACAAGAAGATGTGTTAATATCCGAGGAGTCAACTGGATTGGAAATGAGGTAAGAGGATATCTGACTCTATCAAATATGAATGTTGTAAATACATTTATTGCAAAAGTGGACGAAAAAGTACCAATAAAACATAGAGTCCCTCTTATGGATGTAACACTACAATCCACGTCGGCGAGATGGTGGATCAACCATCGCAACTCACTTTCGAGATGGGAAGATGTTGCAATAGCACTAAGAGCCAGATTCAAAGAAAATGCTGGACCACAATTCATTGAGAAGTACCAAGGGGATTCTGAACCCACGAAGCATTTAGAAAATTGTGAGTACAACTGGAAGAAAGCAGGGTATCCAAAATATCTGTGGATGGACAACTTTATACATTCACTAGACACAATTCCATAGGCCTGGTACTTAACCGAAGAAAAGAAGAGAGGAACCAACTCCTGGCAAATGGTTGCAGAAAAGTTTACGCAATGTTTTTCTTTTGAAAGAGAAACAAAACCAGTCACATAGACACTACAAGCCATCAAAAGAGTACTATTTTTTCCAGAAATTCAAGAAGACAAGAGCAACCGCTCTTGGAGCAGATTATCAAACAATCAGTAGCATGCAAACGAATAGACAGTGAGATGGATGACGATGATCTAGAGAATATCCGACACTTATACTTTGAAGAGAAAGAAGGGGAGCGGGATATACAGGAAGAACCTACCATAGAGGGACTACATCTGCTACCCTTGAGGACCAAGAAGCTAAACATTGGAACCCCGGAGAAACCCGAAATAGCGTCCATTGGCGACTACTGGGATACAGAAACGACCAAGGAGATCTTTGACCTTTTACAGGAATATGAAGACTTATTCCCATCCTCAGTAGCAGAGCTAAAGGGGATTAAAGGGGACATGAGGGAAATGCGCATATTCTTGAAACCCGACGCAAGACCAGTGAAGCATAGACCTTACCATCTAAATCCAAGGGTAAAGGAGAAAGTCAAAGCAGAAATAGATAAAATGCTGAAAGCAGGGCTGATTTTTCCAGTAGAGGAAGCAGAGTGGGTTAGTCCCATTGTCATACAAAGCAAAAAGGAAAAATCTGAGATTAGAGTATGTGTTGATCACAGAAGCCTCAACAACGCATGCATACGTGATCCATTTCCCACTCCGTTTAGTGACGAGGTGCTCGACAATGTGACAGGAAATGAAGGCTATTCATTCACAGATGGTTTCTCAGGGTATCATCAAGTGAGAATAGCCGAAGAAGACAAGAAGAAGACCACTTTTACAACCGAATGGGGATCGTTCGCATACCATGTCATGCCCTTTGGACTAAAGAATGCGCCAGCGGTGTTTTCATGAATAGTGATAGCAGCATTTCGGGAATATATCCACAAGTTCCTTGAGGTATACATGGATGATTGGACAGTTTACAGCTTACTGAAAACTCATGCAACCTTGCTAAGAATAATGTTCGAAAGATGCAGACAACTCCAAATTTCCCTCAATATCAAGAAATGCATCTTTGCAGTACCATTTGGGACGCTGCTAGGACATGTTGTTTGTAAACAGGGTGTCATGTGGATCCAGCAAAAGTAGCAGCCATTATTAACATAGAAGCACCAGAGACTGTGAAACAGTTAAGATCACTACTTGGGCATACCGGGTACTACAGAAGATTCATCCGCAACTACGCAAAGATAACAGCACCATTGGAAAAGTTGTTGCGGAAGTCAGAGCAGTTCAATTGGACTGACAAATGCACTAGTGCCCGCAATACATTGAAAGAAAAGCTAGCAAGTGCACCCATCTTGGTTCATCTTAACTGGGACAAACACTTCCACGTCCATATTGACGCCTCCAACCTTGCATTAGGAGCAGTGTTAGCTCATCTAGGAGAAACTTCTGTCGATCATCCAGTCTATTTCGCAAGCAGGAAGTTGTCGACTGCTGAAAGGAACTACACAACAACAGAACGAGAAGCTCTTGCGATGGTGTATTCCCTTCAGAAGTTTCGCCATTACCTACTGGGAGGTACGTTCAAATTCTTCACGGACCACTCAGCATTGAAGTACCTAGTTAACAAGCCTGTGCTTGAAGGAAGGATCTGTAGATGGCTCCTACTGTTCCAGGAGTTCACCTTCGAGGTGATAGTGAAACCAGGAAAGTTAAACGTGTGTCCTGACCATTTATCAAGGCTGGAAAATGGAGAGAATGGGGGATCCCTGGATGATCAGTTACCGAATGCTGACCTCTTCAAAGTAGAAGCCATCCCAGACTATTTGAACAGATAGCAGTATATCTGGCAACAGAACAGTGCCCAACTGAATACATGGCGACTCAAAGAAGACATTTGGTAGTGAAAGTCGCTGAGTATCAATTGATAGCAGGACAACTATATAAAATGGGGTTGGACCAGGTCTTACGGAGATGTGTCATGGACCATGAAAGAGAGGATATATTATGGGAGTGTCATTGCAGAGTTGCAGGGGGCCATGTCGGCACAAAACCCACCACAAAAAAAATACTACAAGCAAGGTTATGGTGGCCCACAGTACATAAAGATAGTAAAGAATATGTAAAGAAATGTGATGTCTGCCAAAGAACGGGACGTCCATCACAATGAGATGAGTTGCCAGTTCAACCTGTAAGAGCACTACAGCCATTTGAAAAATAGCCCGTTGATTTTGTAGGCCCAATTGCACCCAAGGCAAGACATTCACAGGCAAGGTACATAATTACCGCAACAGATTATCTCACAAGATGGGCAGAGGCAGCACCAGTGAAAGATTGCACAGCAGACACAACAGCCAAGTTCATTTTTTAAAATATCATTAGCAGATTTGGCTGCCCGAGAAGCCTAACCAGTGATCAAGGTACACACTTCATCAATACAACAATCAAGTCTCTATTAGATAATTTTATGGTGCAACGTCATAAGAGCAGTCTGTACCACCCTCAGGCAAATGGAACCGTTGAAGCATTTAATAAGATCTTAGAAAAAGGACTAACCAAGATATGCAATGCCAATCGGAATGACTGGGATGAGCGGATACCAGCAACATTATGGGCATACAGAACAACTGTAAAAAGGTTACACAATCAGAGTCCTTTCAAGCTGATGTACAGGAGAAAAGCAATGGTGCCTACTGAATTTATCATACCAAGTCTATTAATCACTTCAACAGTACATCTGACAGAGGAAGACTCAATCAATGAACGCCTCCATGAGCTACAAGAGCTTGAAGAAGACATATTCCTGGCAGAATTCCATCAGACGGTCCAAAAAGAAAGACAGAAGGCTTGGCATGACCGTCATATCAAACATAAGACATTCACAATCGGAGGGAAAGTTTTGTTATACGACAGCAAATTTCAAAAGTTCTCGGACAAACTCAGAATGCACTGAATGGGACCATACCATGTCATTGAAATTAAAGATTCAGGAGAAGTTCATTTGGCACAGCTAGATGGCCAAGTATTACAAGGATGGGTGAAGAGCGCACGCCTGAAGTCTTATCACGAGTAAGTTTCATCATTTATTTTTCAAATAACTCTCACAACCGAGAGGAATCAGTAGGGTAGAATAGAAATAGATTGAGTCAATAACTCTCTCGCACCCGAGAAGAGAATAGAATAGGAATCCCGATAAAGAAAATAATTACAGTAACACAGAGAGTAAATCCACCTGTTGCGATGCGGAGACCACGTCGCAACCGATTGTGGTCGGGGGGGGTAGTATCTAACGTGTCATCCGTGTCAGAAAGCCAAGCGTTTCAAACATCATTTCGTCATAATAACCCATCATACCGATGTCAGTCCGTAGGATCACCCGGATTTGAGAATTAACTGCAATAATTAGTAACAACCATACCGTAATAAATTTTCCATATTAAGCCATAATCATTACCCATCGCGTCTACCCAAATCCCGAAGGCACAGTCAGTAATGTCAGGATACACCTCACCGCTGTAACTAATCGCACGAATATAGCCGCGGGAGAGACAGAAAAATTAATTAGTTATGGGGTCTTATCAACCTCATCCGTGCCAGTTACATTACTTAACCCGCATGAAAGAAGAAAGCATGAGAATGCCAGAAAATTCCGAATTAGAACAAGAAACAGTCGTAGCAGCAAGTGAAATTTCATCAGAGGAAGTTCAAAGAGATAGTCCAGTAGCAGGAATTCGTAGAAAGAGATCGGGAATCGCACTCCAAGTATACAAAAGAAGGACGAATATGACAAAGGTTGCAACAGCAGTCGTCGAGCCTGAGCTCGATGAGAGAATTCAGAGGATGGAATCGTTTGTGGGCAAGTATGACAATGTGTCGCTGATTGATATAGATTTCACGGATTCATACCAATTTCCAGCTATGAAGAGACAGGTATACATAGAGAATTATGCTACAGAAGGAGGAGGGGAAGCAGCAAGAATGAATCCGGAGTTCAGAGGTATCCAAAAATTGACAATATTGAACCTCAGGAACCTCCCAGTGTTTGGAACAACAGGAGCAACAATGCAGTGTACGAAATTCCTGCTGAGCAGACTCTAGAATGGATCATTGTGGCTAGGGCGAGAAATACCGATACATGCAGAGGATATCAATAAGCTTACGGGATTATCAGCAGAAGGGAAGGATGTCTCAACGGCATTCCAGAACGTGTCCAAGAGAGCCAAGAAGGCGGGAGACTGTGATTACTATAAGAAATATGAGACCAGAAGAGGAGGGAAGGGGGCGAAGATAGACCTCATCAACAATCCAGCAGTCAAATTTGCCTGCTACCTAATAGCGGGTAAGACGATGAGGCACTACACCAAAAGGCGAATGCACCCTCGACACCATTTCAGTTGCGGAACACTGCCTCTAGGGAACCCAGCTGAACCGGTGTACATTCCTACTAAACGAGTTGTTTGATGCCTGCGAAGATAACTACAGAAGGGCCACAGGATTCATTTATGGCTACCTCATAATGGCATTTGCAATGTGGAAATGGACTCACTCGAGAATAAGAAAACTCGCAAAAACCACACACGACCAGCCAATGGCAATGAAGTTTACGTCCTAGAGAATCTCGGGAGATCGCAGCACCAAGGAGGTAAAGGAGGAGGCTTTCTCATTCTGGCACAGGCAAATGGTGGATGTGGTGGCGAGACAGCAAAGAGTTCTGAGGAACCTGTTGGACAGATATTCCTCACAAATATGGTTTGGGGTCACGCACAAACAGACATATATCAGACCCAGTTGCGTGGATGAAACCACATTCAAAATGAGACCGTTAAAATTTCAGGTCGACGAAAAGGCGTTCCACACCGAAGTCTGTTCATGGCCGGAAGTTGGAATGGAGATCAGAAGTGGAAAACATCACTATTCGTTCGAGGGCATGCTGCCGAAAGCACTACCAGGGGAGACACCTGAGGAAACAGCGAGTAGGATTTCTTGACTGCCGCTAACACCTTTACTGGAATAGATGGACACGAGCGTAAAGGACTTCAATCAGGTAATACAAACTCTCACAAGTGCTTCTCCTATGTTTCCTTCTTTTACAGATTCTCATTCTTCAAATTCTGCATCACCATCCATGATTACACCTCTCGTCACTACCCTACCTTCTACCATGTTCAATTCACCCCCAACAACCACAGTAACTTCAATCTGTAAGAGTAAGGCACCTAAACCACCAGTAGCTACCCCTAAAGCCAAGAAGGCAAGAATTATGGTGCCTAGACAAATAGTTGACCTCATCGAGGAAGATCAGACCCAACCCATGGATATGGGAGTGCCAATTCGAGAAGAGCCACCCAGGTCACCTCTGCGCTACCTGCGTTTGATCCGTTCTCGGTTTTGAATATTCAAACATCATCTCCACCCCACACTCACACCTCTTCACCTCGCACTCACATTCATCACCCCATACTTCATTTACTTCCAAAGACCAATCCACCCGCACTCCATCCACATCAGCAACTATCTCAAACCCAGTAAAGTTAAGAAACAAGACAAATGGGGACACTGAGGCAGAAGTTAACTCGAGTACGACTATGGTACCCGAGGTTAACCAACCTCTTGTAGGGCAAGGCACTTTCCTAGAACTATTAGCTCAGAGAGGATCTTTTAGTGCAAACACGACGCCCTCGCCAAAAGAGCTGAACACATTTCAGCAAGCCAACTTAATACTACAGGAGATTCAATCGACCACGAGTATGAATAACCCAGAAAGTCAGTTGTCGCAACAAAACCAACCCGCATCATTGCATGAGCACTCAGAAATATCAATAGCCAGCGGTCAACCCCTCAGAGAAAGACCGCCAACCCACAACATGTCAGGCACTGAGAATATGCAAACCTGGGGGGCTGAACAACTATACAACTTCATTTAGCGAGCAGCACAGCAGGTAGAAGGGCTATAAAACGACCTCCAACAGAGGTTCAAGCAGCAACAATAGCAGGTCCTTATGCTTACTGAAGAGCACAATCAGCTAAAAAGGGGGAGAAGAAAAGTCTACAAGAACAGCTGGACAAGGTAACAAATATCTTCAAGGACCTCTGGCCAACAGTAATTGCTCAGGATGACAAGACGCCGGAGGACATGTCAACCTGCTCCACAGTCAAAAGGTTTATCCGAGTGCAAATGACATGTACAAGTCTCAGCAAAGAAAACCAAGAGCTCAGACAAGCACTAGCCCCAAGACCAGCATTACCAGATCCCACCGTGATCTATGCTGAGAAGGTTACCGAGAAGCAGAAGCAGGTAACCGGAATGAAGGAAACCCTGGGGACGACAGTCAGAGAGGCTTACAACCTACTGAAGCATTTACACGAATGCTTTAATTTGTTAACCATGAAAGCCCAACCTATCTCAGCATAGCTTCAGCAAATTTCACAAGAGATCAAAGACGCCACGGATGCCGTCAACATAACCCAGCTCTACAACCAAGCGCAGGTACTGGAAACCAGAATACAAAAGATAGAGGAGCATTCTGCTGCCACAAAGCAGGTCCTCAGAGAGCTAATGCAACCAGTCAAGCAGAAAGCAGATGGTAGCTGAAGCCAGGATAAAAATTCAAGAAGTATTCAGCAAACTGCCGCCAGTAGCAGGCGAAACCGAGGCTGAAAGAGTTGCCACCAAAACCGACCAACTAATTAAGGAATGGCAACAGGCAATTAACGAGTTCGTAGAACTCAAGTCTTCACCATTGAGCAAGGCTCCCAAGTTGGGGCCTTTGTTTGGACAAAGCGAAGAAACGGAGAAGACAGAGTCGGCCTCAGAAGCAGACAGACCAATGGAAACCGCAGCAGCAGGAAAAGATTGACTTGAGACAAGTCAATAGCGTGTGGACGAGGCCTATTGGGGCCTTTGTTTTGGAAAAAAGGAACAGTTTTGAGTTGCGAAGAACAGGTGGAGGAGCGCAATCACGGTAGTCAGGGAGTTGTCATGGTTGCGGATAGCCGAAAGATAGGTGGCACGGCAGTTGCGAAGAACAGCGCAGATGGCAGGTATGGGAGACAAAGGCAATCAACGGAACTCCCAGTAATCAAGAAGCAGCAGCAAACAACGGAGCAGGAAAAGAGAAAAGACTGACAGTCACGTTGGCGGAAGAACAAATAGGCAATCAGCCAGCGTAGATGAGAGAGTTAGTCCGGCAAAGGGCCGAGTGAGAGAGCCGTAGGAGAGCTCTGTTAGATCTCTGTTGTACTGAACCACCCTGTAATAGACTCTGCAGAGTGATGTATGCCGTTTGATAATGATAATGAAATATGGTTCTTGCTGTGTTTGATGTTCTGAGTTAAGTGTTAATCAATGGCTTATTGTGAATGTATGGCCCCTTTTAAATTTTAATTCAGCATCCTGGACATGCTTAATGAGTAATATCTTATACAAAGTAGCGAGATCTGTTTACTGTATCAAGTTCCTTTAGTTGCTCTTCATGGTTGTAACCGTTTGATACTTGATCTGTCTCCTAACCTTACTAAGGTCACGGCAACCTTTGTCATATTTTTCCTTCTTTTGTATACTTGGAGTGCTATTCCTGATCTCTTTCTGTGAATTCCTGCTACTGGACTATCTCTTTGAACTTCCTCTGATGAAATTTCGCTTGTTGTTGCGGCTATTTCTTGTTCTAACTCAGAATTTTCCGACATTCTCGTGCTTTCTTCTTTCATGCGGGTTAAGTAATGTAACCAGCACGAATGAGGTTGACAAGACCCCACAACTAATTAATTTTTTTGTCTCTCCCATGGCTATAATTGTGCGATTAGTTACCGCGGTTAGGTGTATTCTGACATTGCTGACTGTGTCTTCGAGATTTGGGTAGAGGTGATGGGTAATGATTATGGCTTAATATGGAAAATTTATTACGGTATGCTTGTTACGAATTATGGCAGTTAATTCTCAAATCCGGGTGATCTTACGGACTGACATCGGTATGATGGGTTATATGATGGAATGATGTTTGACAAGCTTGGCTTTCTGACACGGATGACGCGTTAAATACTACCCCCCCCCCCCCCCCGGACCACAATCGGTTGCGATGTGATCTCTGCATCGCAACAGGTGGATTTACTCTCTGTGTTACTGTAATTATTTTCTTTATCAGGATTCCTATTCTATTCTCTTCTCAGGTGCGAGAGAGTTATTGACTCAATCTATTTCTATTCTACCCTACTGATTCCTCTCGGTTGTGAGAGTTATTTGAAAAATAAATGATGAAACTTACTCGTGATAAGGCTTCAGGCGTGCGCCATTCACTCATCCTTGAAATACTTGGCCATCTAGCTATGCCAACCAAACTGCTCCTGAATCTTTAATTTCAATGACAAGGTATGGTCCCATCCAGTGCATTATGAGTTTGCCCGGGAACTTTTGAAATTTGTTGTCGTACAACAGAACCTTCCCTTCGATTGTGAACGTCTTATGTTTGATATGACGGTCATGCCAAGCCTTCTGTCTTTCTTTTTGGACCGTCTGATGGAATTCCGCCAGGAATCTGTCTTCTTCAAGCTCTTGTAGCTCATGGAGTCGTTCATTGATTAAGTCTTCCTTTGTCAGATGTATTGTTGAAGTGATTAATAGACTCGGTATCATAAATTGAGCAGGTACCACTGCTCCTCTCCCATACACCAGCTGGAAAGGAGTCTGATTGTGTAACCTTTTTACAGTTGTCCTGTATGCCCATAATGTTGCTAGTATCCGCTCATCCCAATCATCCCGATTGGCATTGCATATCTTGGTTAGTCATTTTTCTAAGATCTTATTAAATGCTTCAACAGTTCCATTTCCCTGAGGGTGGTACGGACTGCTCTTATGATGTTGCACCATAAAATTATCTAACAGAGACTTGATTGTTGTATTGATGAAGTGTGTACCTTGATCACTGGTTAGGCTTCTGGGGCAGCCAAATCTGCTAATGATATTTTCAAAAATGAACTTGCCTGTTGTGTCTGTTGTGCAATCTTTCACTGGTGTTGCCTCTACCCATCTTGTGAGATAATCTATTGCGGTAATTATGTACCTTGCCTGTGAATGTCTTGCCACGGGTGCAATTGGCCCTACGTAATCAACGGCCCATTTATCAAATGGCTGTAATGCTCTTCCAGGTTGAAGTGGCAACTCATCTTGGTGTGATGGACGTCCCGTTCTTTGGCAGACATCACATTTCTTTACATATGCTTTACTATATTTATGTACAACGGGCCACAATAATCCTGCTTGTAATATTTTTCTTGCGGTGGGTTTTGCGCCTACATGGCTCCCCGCAACTCCACAATGACACTCCCACAATATATCCTCTCTTTGATGGTCCATGATCCATCTCCGCAAGCCCTGGTCCAACCCCATTTTATACAGTTGTCGTACTATCAATTGATACTCAGCCGCTTTCACTACCAAATGTCTTCTTTGAGTCACCATGTATTCAGTTGGGCACTGTCTTGTTGCCAGATATACTGCTATCGGTTCCAAATAGTCTGGGATGGCTTATACTCTGAGGTCAGCATCTGGTAACTGATCATCCAGGGATCTCCCATTCTCTCCATTTTCCAGTTTTGATAAATGGTCAGGACCCACGTTTAACCTCCCTGGTTTCACTATCACTTCAAAGGTGAACTCCTGGAACAGTCGGAGCCATCTACAGATCCTTCCTTCAAGCACAAGCTTGTTAACCAGGTACTTCAATGTTGAGTGGTCCGTGAAAAATTTGAACGTACCTCCCAGTAGGTAATGGCGAAATTTCTGAAGGGAATACACCATCGCAAGAGCTTCTCGTTATGTTGTTGTGTAGTTCCTTTCAGCAGTCGACAACTTCCTACTTACGAAATAGATTGGATGATCAACAAAAGTTTCTCCTGGCTGAGCTAACACTGCTCCTAATGCAACGCTGGAGGCGTCAATATGGACGTGGAAATGTTTCTCCCAGTTAGGATGAACCAAAATGGGTGCACTCGCTAGCTTTTCTTTCAATGTATTAAGGGCACTAGTGCATTCGTCAGTCCAACTGAACTGCTCTGACTTCCGCAACAGCTTTTCCAATGGTGTTGTTATCTTTGCATAGTTGCGGATGAATCTTCTATAGTACTCGGTATGCCTAAGTAGTGATCTTAACTGTTTCACAGTCTATGGCGCTTCTATGTTAATAATGACTGCTACTTTTGCTGGATCCACACAAACACCCTGTTTACAAGCAACATGTCCTAGCAGTGTCCCAAACGGTACTACAAAGATGCATTTCTTGAGATTGAGGGAAATTTGGAGTTGTCTGCATCTGTCGAACATTATTCTCATGAATGTTGCATGATTTTTCAGTAAGCTGTAAACTGTCCAATCATCCATGTATAACTCAAGGAACTTGTGGATATATTCCCAAAATGTTGCTATCACTATTCGTGAAAACACTGTTGGTGCATTCTTCAGTCCAAAGGGCATGACATAGTATGCGAACGATCTGCATTCGGTTGTAAAAGTGGTCTTCTTCTTGTCTTCTTCGGCTATTCTCACTTGATGATACCCTGAAAAACCATCTGTGAATGAATAGGCTTCATTCCCTGCCACATTGTCGAGCACCTCGTCACTAAACGGAGTGGGAAATGGATCATGTATGCATGCGTTGTTGAGGCTTCTGTATTCAAGACATACTCTAATCTCGGATTTTTCCTTTTTGCTTTGTATGACAATGGGACGTGTCACTCCAACAGACAATGGGTGCACCACACATTGGGCCTTGCAGGTCGTATCGGCTTAATGTCCTTCAACTTCTCTGTTAAACTGGCTATCTAATGTTGTAGCCCCAATATGGAAGGGTCTTGAGCTGCTGCTCCTCCTCTAAACTCTTGCGGATACCCCGCCATAGCCTCTATCTTCATAGCTTGCTCCAGGGCATCTTGTAAGGTATCAATCTTCTGCTGTGTCAGTGGAGTTCTCGTCAACGAAAGAAGTGCTTTAATAAACCAATCTCGCTGATGATTCAGATCAATCGGGTAACTCAATTTCCCAATCGCATCCTTGAACCTCCTCATCAGGTCCCATGTCGTTTCATCTTCTCGTTGTTTAATCTCCCACATCTCAGATAACCCTTGTTGATCTGTCTAAGGTAACTTAAATTCTTTGACAAACTCTTTCTTTACATCATCTATCGCTGGGTTAGGAAGAGCTTCGGACCATTTAATGAACCAGCGAAGAGATCTCTCTCTTAGAATAGTCTGGAACTCGATCAACTTAACCGCCTCTACTGTCTGTCGAGCCCTCCATATTGCTTCGCAGAGATACCAGTGTTGCTCCACATCATCATTGCCCCTCCTAGAGAATTTTGGGTATCGGGTAAACGATCCCGCCATATTTCTTTGTATGGCTGGTACTAAAATAAAACCTCTACTTCCTAGTTGTGAAATTGTATTACTAGCATTATAGCTAGTAGATATCTGTACTGTAGACTTAACACTATTGAACTTGCTAAACTCCCGTAACTTAACAAAAAAAATATCTGGTGGTTGATAGAGTACCAGGGGAAGGTTGGGACTAAAGCTACTTGAACTTTGGGGAATAGAGTTACCTTGAATTACGGGCGTTGGCCTTTCTCGAAATAGTTGCTCCATCGCAACATGCAACTCCACATCAGATATCTCCTCGGGGCGCGCATCCTCCACATTGGACTTTTCTCCCTTTTCTCTTTGGGCTGGGCTCCTATACACTTGCCTAACTTCTTTGACGGTCCCTCCTATTCCTTGGGATCCCGTCAGACCTTCCATTTCCTTTGTCATCTGCGGCGCCTTCTCCTTGTCCTATCGACTACTTTCCTACTTCTCAAACTACTTCATCACTCTTTCTTGCCACTTCTCAGCAATCTGCACCCTTCGATGTGCTCGTCGCTCTCTCAATCTACTGGAGGTTCCGGCATCCATATCCCTATTCCCCCTTCTAACTTACTTGTAGCATCTCTCCCTCAGCTCCTTCCCCCAGTACTGGAGGTTTAAGTCTCCATCTCAGACTTTTGAAATTCTATCAAACACTCGTCCACCATTAAAGCTTTGATCCACAACGGGATTTCCTTCAACAGTTCTCCCCGCAATCCGGATCTGAATACGTCTTCCGCTTTTGAAAAGGATTGGTAAAACTCGACTGCGAATTCCACAATGTATCCTTCCAAGGTAGATTGTACCAAGAAATCTACAGCCTGGGTCAAATCGGTGTCTAACCGATGGAGTGCTACTAGGTTCGCGTGTGTCCACTTGCGACAGACCCTACACGACCCTCCTTGAAGTGAGTTGACTTGTAGTCTCCACAACCAATTATAAAGTTCTTCCGGAAACTTTCCCCATAAAATTTCGTACAAGTCACTTGCAGATTCAGAAAATAGGACCCGATCCTTGATAGTTTTCTCCCTCTGTTGTCGCAACTCCGCTTGTTGTGATATGAACTGGTCTAAGTGGTTATCCCACCAGCCTCGTAGTTCTCTCTCGTAGATCCACGATACCATGATCTAGCTCCTAAATGAATTTTCAGGTCCTAGCAACGGAACCATTCGTTGGCGAAAAAGGAGGTCTCTAAGCAAGACCCAAGTTCAGGATAGAGGCCAACAAGGTTTCTGTAGTAGTCTTGCACAACGCCGACATTTTCACCCTACTCCAAGGAGCAGAGCATCTCACCTGAGGCGTGTCGTGACCTTAGTAAGGTTAGGAGACAAATCAAGTATCAGACGGTTACAACCATGAAGAGCAACTGAAGGAACTTGAAACAGCAAACAAATCTCGCTACTTTGTATAAGATATTACTCATTAAGCATGTTCAGGATGCTGAATTCAAATTTAAAACGACGCATACATTCACAATAAGCAACTGATTAACACTTAACTCAAAACATCAAACACAGCAAGAACCATATTTCGTTATCATTATCAAACGGCATACATCACTCCACAGAGCTCTCCTATGGCTCTCTCACTCGGCCCTCTACCGAACTAACTCTCTCGTCTACGCTGGCTGATTGCCTATTTGTTCTTCCGCCAACGTGATGTTAAGTCTTTCCTCTTTTCCTGCTCCGTTGTTTGCCGCTTCTTCTTGATTACTGGGAGTTCCTTTGATTGTCTTTGTCTCCCATACCTGCCATCTACGCTGTTCTCCGCAACTGTCGCGCCACCTATCTTCCGGTTATCCACAACCATGACAGCTCCCTGTCTACCGTGATTGCGCTCCACCACCTATTCTCCACAACTCAAAACTGTTCCTTTTTTTTCCAAAACAAAGGCCCCAACAATCCCTGGTATAGCGTAACGAGAGCATCCCACATCTGTGTGGCAGTGTCCTTGCCATCTATATGTGATACAACATGATCTCGAACCCCGTCGAGAATCAATCTCTTCGCCTTTTCCATCTCCTTCTTGTTGGCCTTCAGTTGATCTGGATTTGTGGGAACATCCACCACATTATCGATGTAAGCCTTGAGATCGTACTCATCCAAAAGGAAGGAAGCCCTTGCCTTCCAGATCACGTAGTTGGATGCTCTTTCCAACCGATACTGATCTCTCAGGCCTGCTGAAGCCATCTCAGCAAAAATAAGTCGAAATCCTCCTCTTCTCCTCTGCGCAGCTGCTGCTAGGCTCTACTCACTCCCTGCTGGAGTGGGCAAATCTACTCACAACAATTGCTTCTCTGCAGTGAGAAATCAAACTTCTGAACTAGAAGTCCCCTAAGGAAAGATTTCCCTCAGTGTGTGCTCTTTCTTCCTCCTGACGTTATTTTGCACTAGCAACTACTGCAAAATACTGCGTCTAGCTGAAGATCTGCTCTGCAAGGAAAAATATTGTTGCTCCCTTTGCCTCTGGCAAACTTCGATCTGGAAAATATGATTTCTTTGTCGCTCTCTCAAAGAAAATCGATTTTTCCTCAAATTTTGACCCTTTTGGCCAAAGGGACTGCGCTGCCTTTGGGGTTTCAAGCAATTGCTTACGCAGTGCTACGAAGCTCCTCTTCCTTTCTGCAACTGAGCTCTCCGGCTTTCTATATGCGTTCTGATACCATGTGAAAATTTCGTTACCCAGAATCCTACTGCAGCAAGTTGCAACTGATAATATTTCTTCTATTTGTTAAATGAATTAAACAAATTATTTGTTGTTTTCTACGGAAAATATAGAAACATATACACTGCAGCCTTCACAAAAAAAATACAGCGAAAGAAAAATAAACCTTGAAAGAATAGATGCACACACACAAAAAATACACCATTATTTTTGGACTAGGTCCCCGGGAAAACCCAACTCGAGAAAATTGGTGCAGCAGCTGAGGGTTTGATTATTATACAGTAGTAAATCTGAGTATAAACTATGGATGCTTAATCTAGCAATCTCACTTCCACAAGCGATCCAACACTAACCTCAGCTCGATTTGAGTTGCTCTCGCCTTTGCGCAGTCACTGCATCAGCTTACGCAGTACTGTGTCCCCCAAGGTCGAAACTGCTTCTCCTCTTGCTATCTCTGTAGCTGTTGTCAAGAATATTGATCTCCTTCACCTTTGGGCCTCCTGCCTAGCTTCCGACTCTGAAAATATCCTGCTCCCCAACAAAAATGGAATCACCCACTGAAGCTTTGCGTTGCCTCTGTGTGGCTCTGGCACTGCCTCTTTGTGGCACTCACTGCCTCTCTGCAATGCACTCACCAGAAGTGGAAAAGCTTCCTCGTGCCTTTACTATCTCTGCCCCTCTCTCACTGCTTCAAGATCACTAGCTCTCTCTTCGGCAACAAAACGCTACTACTCTGGAAATCGATCTTCAAGTGAAATCGAACTGCTCAAGTGTGTTCTCCAAGCCCCATCGAGTTCTTCTTATAACCTTTCGTTGACACTATTGTGGCTCATTTGCAATATCCTTTATTTTTAATTTTCAAAAATACAAAAAAAATAGAAAATTATCAAAATATATGTTAAAGTATAAAGTTTCATGTACTTTAGCATAAAAATGTAATATTCGTTACATTAAGTTTAAAGTTTAGTACTTAAGCCTTTGTGGAAGCAGGTCCCAGTACACAGACTAAATAGCGAGCATGTTATGGAGCGAGATCCGATGATTTATCAGACAGGGAATAAAAGTGTCAACCCGCGAGCACTTTCAGTGCGCGGGTTAACAAGGACGGTGCCTCCGCAGTTGACCCTATTGACTGCAGGGCCGATCTAGATCAACGGTCAAGATTCACTGCGGGGGCATGAACCCGACGAGCTCTCCATACCTCAAGACCACCCACAGTGACGTAGCCGGCCAGCTGGTGACAAATGTGGTCCACGTCGGGGTACTTTTAACGGTCTTTTGGCGCGTCTTTTCAGCGTTCAATTCTTAAGCCTGTGCCACCTATTTAAGATGGATTCTCATTTTTTCTAAGGTTATTGTTGTTAGTTTGAGTTTGAAGTTTTGTCTGCACTGTGTCTCTCTGTGTTGTCTGCCACCCTATCGATTGTCTATTACCCCAAGCTAAATTATGGCCAAGCGTCTATCCCTTTCGGGTTCTTCCAATCACATTCTTCTCATGGACACTGAGAGGGACATCCAGGATACTGTCTGTTCTCTAGACCACCTTTCATTTTATCAGCAGGTCTTCTTAAACGATAAAGCTTCTCTAATTTACACCGCCATGGTTAAAACTGGTGTGTTGTCTGCATGCATTCCAAGAACACACCTTTTTCCTGAATTTGTGTATTGGCTAGTGTCTGTCATTTACCCTGGAAAGTGTTTTGTAATTGTAAATTTTTGTAGATGTTCTATGCTGGATGCAACTTTACTTTTCTTACAGCAATCACACAAATAGTTAAGTAAAATGCTGATAGAACATATCAGTGGATCTTATAGAAGACAAACCAGAAACAGAAAAAATGTGATGGTGCGTTACGGCGGTCAACAGGATGCTTCAACCAGCAAAGTCTCCTTGATCAGCCAACCCAGAATGTGTCACAACAACCCTCAAATCAGCTACCGAGTCAACCCAAGTCAACTCCAGAAAAGTCAACGTTGTCCAGAAAAGTCAACGCAGGGCAGCAAGCTAAAAGTCAACGCAACAACAAGTTCGGTCAACTTTTTGACCTCGATTTCTGTGCCAATGTGTACGGCCTCCCAAAATAGAACTCTCCAACAATTTTCAGCCCTTTCGGACCATGCGTTGACCAAAGTCAACGCTGGTCAAACTTCGTTGGAAACCCTAGCTGCAGAGATTTCGTCCTTCCTCTTGGCCGTACAGATTCGTCCTTCTTCTTCACACGTGTGGGCTGGAATTGTCCTCCAAGGAGCTCGTACTAAATCAGATGAGAGAAGAAGATGTGTGTTGAGTTGTTGTGAAATGCTCTCCAACTTTGCTTGTATTTATATCCATCATTGGGGTGTGTGACACATCTGCTGGGGGTGTAAAACCTTAAGGCCGACCTGCACATATAATTTATTATAAATAATAAATTCAAAATAAATGTTCTGCTCACCGCATTAAGATATATTTTATATGGATTTTACACCTCTCTGAAAGAGGAATCCAACAAAAATATTAGCCACTTAATCTGAGCATCACAACATGGAGTTTGGACCTAGTTGTCCAAATTTAACAGTAATGAACTGTCAAGGAGAAAATGTTCTGCAAGTCTCAGCCCCATTAATTCGTCAAGCTCTGTGTTACCCTGAGTCAGAGTCGTATGTCCAATTCACTGATGATTCGTTGATGACGCATTATGATGGTCTTGCAGGTCAAGAGTTCAACCAATTCATCTTTTTTCTGAAGCCAGATACAAAGCAGTTTGCACCTGATAATAAATAATTCTCCATGGAGGTTTTTGATGTAGAATTCAGACCACTGCTGAGGTGCATTTCAAAGATTTTGGGAAAAGATGATGACAGTACAATGGACAAATCAGTTATGGGATTGTTCGCCTTGATGATGAAGCCAAAAGTAGTGCTGGATATCCCTTCTTATTGGCAAGAAGCTATCAATTCTCATCTTATGAGTTTATCACTGACGAGTTCATTCAGGTTTCCCTCTCTTGTTATTTATCTGTTTTTATATCAAAATGTAGAAGAATTCATGCATCTGGGGTTAAATATAATGGATATGAATAAGAAGAGACAGTCAGTAGTATTTTGGACAGACATAGTAAGGAAAGAACAGAATGAGGAAGGTTTGTTTGACTTTGCAAGTCATTTTATGTCTACTGCATATATAATTTTAAATGGAATCTCTCCCCCATGCTTCCTGCCAAAGGCTCAAGAGTTCTTGTAGCTGGGGATGAATTGTAAGTTTGGTGACTAGTATGTCTTTGAAGATTATTCTGAAATTAGACTCTATAGAGCTAGTGTGGAATCATATAGACTTCCAGTATTTGTGCCCATGAGATTATTTGCTTTGGAATTCATTAAGAAAAGTTTAAATGTTGATCAAATACATTTTGTGCCTATGAAAAAAGGTCATATGTTTAAATTGCCAATGACTGTTGGTCCTTTTATAGTTAATATGAGACAAGCAACTGATGAAGTCACTAAGATGTTAGATGAAATGCACCTACTGTTAGGAGAGAAGTGGTCTTATGACCCTCGTAGTGTGATTTCTAACAGGAGAATTGAAAATGGCTATTCTGCATTCATTCATGAAAGTAGACCTGATATAGAAAAGATGGAAAATAGGGGTTTTGCAGGTGCTATGAGCTCAAATGTACAAACTCCTGGCATATCAGAGAAGTCAAACAAGAGAGGTAAGAAAACAGTGATTGATTTAGAGGATGAAGAACAAAGAACTGAAAAGAGGACAAAGCTCAGTGAGGATTATGTAGATGCTCAACCTGGTTTCTCACTACAATTGGGAGATGAGCAAAATGTCCCTGCTTCACCAAGAAGGCATGAAAGCACTCAAGAACAAGTGCCCTTAATTAAACAAATTTTTGCTCAGATTGCAGAAGGAAATCAAAAAATGAAGGCAAGCATGGAGGCTCAAGCTGAGTACCAGATAACCCCAGATCAAACAAGACTGCTAACTACAATGGATCTTGAAAAGGATCAATTTAAGATTGCCCTTTCACTTCCCTCTGATATGTCTATTGGTTCATCCAATAATTTTAATACTGTGAATCTAACTGTGGATGTAAAAAAAATTCCATTGCTTGACAAAGTAAATCTACATATGCAAACAGGTCAACTGATTGTGAATGACTTAACCAAAACCAATGTAATGGCACTTAACGCTGAAAACATGCTTGGAAAAGTGATCAAGCAATTGAAGTTAGAGAAAGCAAATTCCAGGGCTTTAACAATCCAGAATGAAGAGCTTAAAAAGATTATTGTGAAGATTGGGGTAGATCCCAATGACAGGTCTGTTGTACAAAAATTGTTGCAAAGTGTTGAATCTGATATCTCTGTGCTGAAGAAAAAGTTGAAATTGCCTACAAGAGAGCACTCTATGGCAGCAGCGGTTGCAAAAGTAGAAAATGAGAAAGAAAAACTTCTTCAGCAGCTCTTGCAAAAGGAAGAAGAAATCACCAAATTGAAGCAAACTGCATTATCATTGCAAAATCACATTGAATCTCATACTTGTACTTTTGTTTTTCCATCTGGCAATGAAGATCCAGTAGCACAAATATCTCAATTGACTACTGAATTGAAGATGGCAGAGAGAGATCGCAACAAGGCATAAGCTAATTTGGAGACAGCAACAAAGATCTTACAAGCCAAAGAGGGAGAAGTTAGTAAATACAGAACAGATTGTCAGACTGTTGATGCTGAGATTAAAAATCTCAAAGAAAAATTGAAGGGAAACATATCCCTAATATAAGCTAAGGATATCATCTGGAGTGATATTATTGAAGAAATGAAAGCAATTTGGGGTTTTCTGACTATTGTAGCAGAGGAAAGAAGTATCATCAGAGATTTTGAAGAACAAGTCCTGACAAACAAGCAAAAGACAATTAACAGAGCCATTTGAGCAAGAAAAATCATTGATTTCATTGATTCCAAAATTGATCAAGAATTGGAAGAAAATGAAATTAAAGACAGGATTTTATATGCTGTGGAAATTAATAAGATGATTGTTAAAAATGACTGCAGAAAGTCTACAGAGAAGAAGTTGATTGAGCTTAAGGACGCAGTGAGCCAGTTTGATAATTTATTTGACAAAAGAGCTAGAGCAGGTTTGCCCTCATGCTAGGGTCTTGGAGGTACTCTTTTATCATGGGATTCTTATGAACCCTTACTGGTGTTGGCAAAAAGCAAGGTAGACAATACTCATGAAAAGACCCAGATTCCTAAAGGAGCAACAATGATCAATTTCCTTCAAAGACATTTTCAGCTGCTATGGTTAGTGAAGACTTCATTTACAGAGAGGCCATCATTCAACAGAATTACTTCCTTTAGATTGGAATATCACAAGTTGGTTCATTCACCTAAGACAAACATTGAGATATGGAAGAAATGCAGAGCCTGGATGACAGATCTACCAAAGGATCCCTCGACTTCAAAGAAAGATAAACCAGCCAGTCAAGGAAATGCAGCAGCAGCATCATCAATTCACATTCAGCAAATAGATTAGGATTTATGTTTTATGTTATTTTCCTTTTTTAAAGAGAATGTAATTGTAATAAGACATTTTTTTTGACATGTAATAGGTAGTTGACGAAGTCCTAAGTAGTTGAAACAGTTAGGATTATTTCCAACAGTTACAAACTGCTTTCTATTGTATTTAAAGAGATAAACAAGTAGGAAAAAGGTTCCGAGTTTTGGACCTTAAGACTGCAAATTTTGTACTCAGTTTTCAAATGATTAATGAATGAAAAGCAAGTTTTTGGCATTTGTTGATATTGATGTGTCTTCTAGTTTACATTGTGTTCTTTCTGTCCTTGAATAAAATGAAGTAATGAAGTTGTAGGTCTCTTTTTACTTGTGTGAATAAGAGTTAAAATCCTTAATAGGCGCTCCTTCATTTTAACTGTTCATTTTCTTACAATTCTTCTGAAGTTTGAAGTGGTATATTATGTACATCAACATATCAGTTTGGGCTTCTTTCTTTCATGTTCTTCTGATCATTCCATTCTATATCAACAGAAAATAGCATTGTGGGACATTCATTGTATTTGATCTTTGAGGGTTTAATGATAAATATATGAAGGTGATTAAACAAAGACCAATATTTCTATGACATATTTATATAAATGTCTTAACCACGTATTCCTTACCACAGCCAAGGGATTGTCTCTTAAGGTACAACAAAGACTTCAACGGCCATGATTAAAACTTTATCGATGGCTAAGATTAACTAAAAATCGATCCATGTCTTTTTCTAGAAGATTCTCACCATGACTTAATTAATTCCTCTAATTAATCTTATTTCCCAAGCTTAGACTTTTCCTAAGTCGCCTCTGGGTGGAATTTCCATAAATGATTTCTAGGTTTTGGAGAATACATGTATTCTAACCTCTCTGCCAAATCTCGAGGCTAGAACACATCCGATGCTATAAAAACAAACACTTTATATGCTTCGACAGAAGATATGATCAAATCCCAATTGCCTCTTGGATAGGAGGTCAAGTCACTTAAATAGGCATCTTGAAGGGTCAAATGGGTGCCTCCTTTTAAATGGGCCGACTTGACTAGGAGGAGGTCGACTTTATCCTTTTGAAGCCTAAAAATTCAATTTTTACAAATTGAAATTTCTTCCTTTTTCAACCAACATGAAGAACATGTCTTTTAATAATTTTCTTTTTGACTCTAGCATGAAGAACAAGCTTATAACTGAAATACACATTATGAAGACCAACCATGGTTACAAAAATTCAACAATTTACCCCTATTGTAGCCACTTAGACACCTTGAAGTGCATTCTATGGGAGTGTAATTTTGCTATAACTTGCTAGAAATATCTTTAGGATTAGCATTCAACTATGCTCAAGGGTCAAATTCAATGGCATGCAACACTATTTGGTGACTCATAGTCCTCATATTCCCTCCCTTCATAGATATTTGGGGCTATCTTTGTACCACCATTGTATTTACCATCTGGAAGTTAAGATGCAAATATATATTTTTAAATGAAATGAGAACCAATCTTTTTCTCACTCTTGGCAAGAAAAGGTATGTATGTATAAAATTGTTTGCCAAAGGTTAAGTTCTAATTAAGAACATCAAAGAGTTGAATGCAAAATAAAACTCCAAATTTATTACAACATTAATAGTTATAAGAAAGAAGATATAAGGCTCCAATATATCTTCACTCCCACTTTTATTTTCAGATTTCTTGTAAATATTATTTCATTAATATAAGATGTATTTTTCAACAACAAGAATGAAACATAAAATTTAGCACATACCCTATCAAAGGAGGATATTGAACTAGAGTGGAAAACAAATTTGAGAACTACCATCAAGCTCCTTAGCTTTACTTATTTTTTAATCCAAGTCACTCAAACATGGCTACATTGGATGAAGATCAAATAAAATTTAATTCGCATGCATCCCTAAATTTGTGGTGAAAAGTATTAAAGCCTTGATGGAGGGAATAAAAGTGCAAAAAAGAAACCCTCTTCACCAAATACAAACCTAAGCTAAGTTATCAATGGCTATGTCCAAAGCCGATGGTAGGGGCTTGTTACCGCAAAATCTGGCATCCTAGTGCAAAACCTCACTAGGCAACCTAGGCCTTATGGGAACAAAGAGATCAACCACCACTCTCACCTCAGTGGCCTCTCACCTACTATTTTTTTGAGGCCACTTGGTTTTTGGTCAAATCGTATCCCCACAAGGGAGGCTTCCTATGCAAAACTTAGAGGCTAGATGACCTTGGGTTTCCAGGTCAAGTGGGTATCCTAAAAATCTTGCTGAGAAAATCGCCTCGACAAATCTTCAATAAAGGAAGGCTCGGGGGTGATAGGAGTTTAATGGTTATGGAAGAAGGTACCGACAAAGCCTTGAAGGCCAAGATAAGATTTACAGATGTTCAAATACACTTTCCACCAACCCCAATAAACTAAAAGGAAGGTTATTCTAAGCTAGGATTGTAATGAATATTTACAGCATGCAATGGTATATAACAACAAAAAATAACCTATAAAGGATGAGATCAACAAAGGCCTTAGGCTATCCAGGAAGGTAAGCAAGGGATAGGTAAAGAAATAACTTTTAATGGTTGAAATGCACAAAACAACAACAAATAACCAGATGTCAGCCCTATTTTTAGTGGTAAAATATATAAGAAATAATATATTTTTCCCTTCAAACACCAATGAATGCAAACCCAGTTGAAAATGTAGCGAAGGAAGGTCTTTTGGCTTGTTCCTTAGCCAGTAAAGACCTCGAACTGTCTTTCTCTAAGCATGAATGTGAATGCATGAGATAGACTTCAGTATGATGAGTCGATTTCCAGTTCACTGGAATGGTCACCAGTAGATTGCATGCGTAGTGTTGGAGCTTCAGTTCGTTGTAGTCTTCTTCAGTTAGACTAGGGGATGAGGTGGCAGAGACAAGCCCAGTTAGGAAAAGTTAAGACTACAGAGTCAAGTTCAAGTTAGGACGAATTAGGACTTCAGAGACAAGTGAAGAAAGGATGAATTAAGTCCTCAATTAACTCAGTTTACAACTAGAGGAAATCAAGGAGCAACTCGAGCTAGTTAAGTAACTAAGACTTGCCCTAGTTAACTGACAAAAATAACTCGTTGAACTAGTATGAACAGCCATTCGAACTTGACCTCTCTACATGGATTGAAAATCTATTAAGGCGAGAGAAGGACGAAGACACGGGATTGATGATTCCTTGTTGTTGCCAGTGCACATTGGTTGAGGAGCAATGATCTGAATTGGAAGAGCAGAAGCCAAGCCTAGTTTCAACAGGAAACAATTGTGTGTGCAGGTCGAGATCAAGGGGCAGGGCTGAGAGCATCTTCTCAAGGCCAAGAGTAGTGCTCCAGGAGCAGAACAAGAGCAATTGTGTAGCTGAGATTAATTTCTCAAAGTTTATTTGTTGGCTACAATAGCAATGCATTGAATTGTAAAAGATTTATTTGCTCAAAGAGCAATCAATAAGAAGACCACAACAAAGAAAACAAGTTTTCCCATTTGAGTTTCCTGGGTAAAACACTGGTGTCAATTTATGTGTGCATGTGTTTTTATCGCAAGTATATTTTCCGCTACGTATTGAATGTTAAGAAACTTTGTATCTTGGTGAAAGTTAAACTTAGTTTCAACTTTTAGTTGCTTTGATTTTCAATAGATTCATTTAAGTAGTTCATAGTTTCAAGAAAATTAACAAACCCTAGCTAAAGGACAACAACGTATAGGTGCTAAAATGTTATTAAATGTTGATTTAGTCCAAACCCTAACTCTAGCTAACATAAAATGAATGAAAGATTAAAATTTAAGTTGATCGACACACCAAGGCCTTCAATCAATTGGGCAATGGAGTCAATTAGGGCAAGGTCAAGAAAGAAGGACCTTGGACAGAGAGGGTGGAAGACAATTCACTTCACTTTAGAAACCCTAGTGACTTTCTTCATAGGATATTTAAGGTCAAAGGATACAAAGAAACTAGTTCCTTTGATGGATTCTTGATGAAAAAATTTGCATAAATACATAGAAACAAGATTTCATAAAAGATATTGCACTTTCTAATGTGGACAAACCCCGACATGAAAATTTTCATGCAAATTGGAAGAAAATATCATTAAACTTATACCTTTCAAGCAAGAATCACTTCATCAATCAATGTGAAAGCCTCTCGATACAAAACATATCCTCCCCGAGACAATTCGCATTCTACTTAGCCATTGCATCAAAGAGAATGAGAAGAAACACAAGTGTGCACTACTTCAAAAAAAACAAGATGAGTGTGTGTGAGATAACGAACCAAAAGAAATTGTTTCCCCTCTATTTATATGAGGGTAACCAAGTCAATTTTCCTTAATTTACAATTAAAATCCCTAAAATTTTGCTCAAAGTGCTCAACAAAGCTAATAGGTCACAACCTGACCTAAATATAGCTTTACAAAATAATAAATCATAATAAAATGCCATAAATTCTCCACACGTGGGAGAATTATCTCTCCAACATGACATCATCCTCCATAAATAAGCATCACATCTCCATCAAGTAAGGTGACATAATAGGTCCAAGGGTGCTCCTCACTCCAAGATACCTCATCAAAGAGAATGGGTGCATCTCCAAGTACATCTTATCCATGAAGTCATCATCAAGAAGCCTTATGTCACCATTCTAGGGTTTGCATGGGTGATGTGGCAACCCTAAGAGATGGCATTAGCATCAAGGGATTGCATCAATCCTCCCAAAGTGTCTCAAGTGATCTCCATCATCATATGGGCTCAGGAGGAAGGAAATGCCCATCAAGTAGGTATTAGGACAGTCTGGGGGTATCCTTGGTTAAAGGTTCCAAGAGGTGTAGTCGAGGCCATACATCCATGCAAAGGTTCCTCAAGGTTCAATGTTGATCTCTAGAGGGGAAACATTGGGGTTGCAAATGTGATAAATGCTCTCATGACTAGGCTAGACATCCTCTTCAATGTGTTGAAAAGGTATCAAGTTATCCCTTAAGGGACATCCAATGTAATTTTGAGAAACCACCTAAAACATACCCTCAAAATCAAGTGAGATCAACATCATCAGGTAAAGAAAGCATTAAAGTATCACAATGGACCATATTCAATGCTAGGGGCAAAAAAATACTTCACAAAAACCTTGCCTTAAAATGTCTTTCTAGTTGATGATTTGTAAGCAAGTTACCACACTGTGTTAGGAATGATTATGCAATTAGCTCGATTAATTGTTTCCAGTCCCCAAGGGGAGAGATAGTTCCTTGGAAAGCCCATCAATCCATAGGTGCATGTGATAAATGCGATCATACAGTAGGAAAGGCTTCCAAGAAGATGACATGGCCATGGTGCCAATTGAAGGAGGTCCAACATCTTAAGTATAATGATGATAAGAGGGAGCAATCATGGATGTCTGAGTTACCCCTTTCCTCTGCCTGCTTTTTCCACCCCTCTGGTGCGCCTTTTACTTCAATGATTTTTCTTTTCTTTTTTGCATAACTTGGGTAACTAGCTTGTTTTCAATACCCCTTAAATATGTAGTAGTTTATTATTCATTATGTTTGGGACATTATAAGTTCCTATGATTTAGAGAAAGCATGATATGCTTAGGAACTAGATAATAACTACTAATGAGTAGGGTAGAGCTCAAGCTAGGTTTTTTCTCACATGCTTATTATTAGTCCCAACTCCTGACCATCTTTTGCACTTTTCATTTTCTTTTAGTTGTGGTTGCATATGCTTTTAACTTCCTTCCAGCTACATTAACCTCTTAGGGCAAAGTTTCCAAGCTTTGACCCAAATATGTGGATCAATGTTATCAGAACTGGACCGGTCATCGAAATGGTAAACCCCCTAGACCGGGAACCGGTCATAACCAAACCAGAACCAGTAAAACAAGCGGACCAAAAAACCGGTCAGAACCGAACGAGAACTGGTAAAAGAAAACGGACCAAAAAACCGGTCAACCAAAAACACATAAAATATTCAAATTTTAAAGAAAACCACATATATTCATGTGCATCCATCTTAATCCAAATCATTTATACACAATAAGCAAAATTTATCATTTATAGAGCATGTAAGGGTGCACATAACCAAAATAACACCTAGTGAAATCCATATTTTAACTAAAAATACATCAAAAAACAATACCTAGATGAAGTCTAGCATCCCAAAAAAATCATGCTACAACAAATACCTACATATCATCAAAATCTTTGCCTATATTGGGATCTTCGTCATCAATATCACCCTCTAAGCATTAAATAAAATAAAAAACGCTTAGCATGTCAATCCAAGATTCTATTTGAGTGATGGGTACATCTTTAGTAGGATCATGATAGAGGAGTTCAACAATCAATGCCACCAACATCAAGGTACATAGAGGAATTGGTGCTCTTGATTAAATGCTAGTTTGATACCCTCATACATGATAACATCCAATAGAAACATTACAATCCCCTTGTTGTCTCCCGAATTGTACAGGCACCACGACAACACTCAAGACGAGGGTTATCACTGATATCCTCGCCCACTCCGTTCTAGTTGTCTCCCAGCAGCAAGCTAGGGGGGTAGTCCCTATGGAATGAGATGGAAGGAAACAAGTTGGAAACCAACTTGCTTGGGAGACGGATGAGTGGCCTAGCCACCTGGTTGAATTTAAGCAAGGTTATTGATTAGATTAGATTATTTATTATGAGACCAGTGCCTTAGAGTCACAAATCCTTGCTTTTAGTAAATTAGGACCAAATGACAGGATGGACACCGGATGCTTGAGATGATTGACTAACTTATATGAGATGCAAGACTTGAGACCTAGGTGTGATGCAGTGATCTTGGTAAATTTTAATTAAATGCCTAGTCTAAATGTAACTTTTCCCCTAACTATTTTGAGAAACAATCCTCAAAGTTAGTTGTGCAATGGAAGCCAACGGGAAGCAGGCAACGGCTTGATTAATGACATCTCCCCCTGTGTTCCACCCACCCAGTGCCTCTGGCACTGCAGAGACTGTGGCTCTGACGACTACAAGGTCATTGTGTTAACCACTAGGAGAAGTTGAATCCCTCAAGCTAAATTGGAAAAGGGTTGCCCTATATCTCTATCAACCTAGCTTATGCTAGGAGGTAAGTTATTAGTGCAATCTAGATCTAACATGCAAATGCACACGATTATGAGTGATTGTTATCTTGAATTAAGATTTGTTAGATTACTTAAGTACAACGTTATGATGCAAATCCTAAACAACATAAGCTTCAAGAGATACACGTGTAAACTTCAAGAACCAACTCTATTCACCAATTAACACAAGATGTTATACCAAATGATGAGATCAATGAATTATCCAACTTCAGATTTATGACAATGTATATCAACAATAAATATTCAAAAAATTCAGACTTGATCAATGTTATAACAACAGTAAGAAAATGCTAAACCAATAATGCTTATGCTTACCCAAGATCACGAAAATATGCCAACTTAGAAAAACATGTAAGTTAGCCTTCTCAAGAGTAAATATGCATCTTTCAGCAAAACTTCAGATCTTAAATATAAATTGCAGCAGTAAGTTAACCCAAAAATTAGCAAACAGTGATATTGCTTCCAATGCCCAAAAATGCCTAAAAAATAGTAAAAAAAAATTCATAAATCTTTCGGTTAAAATCCCATGAGATAGAACATTGTTGACGTGCTTCGAACCAACCAGTGTGATTCATCTTTAGGACGAGATGAACCACACTAGTTGGTTCGAAACGCGTCGACAATGTTCTATCTCATGTGATTTTGAGTTTTAACTGAAAATTTCTGAAAAATTGCTAAAGATCACAGAATACTGAATTCGAAGAGTAAAAATTGTCAAACTTGAGAAAAATCAATTTCAAGGTTTTTTAGGGCTTGACTAATAAAATTTCAGACCTGATATATTTATTTCAACAGTGAAACAGTGACAGATCAGCAAGATCAAATTGCCTGAAACGGATTTCCAATATTTCCAAAAATGGAAAAAATACACTAGAACTCGAAATTTCCAATTTCAAGGCTTTAAGAGAGTTAGATTTAGCAATTTCCAGAACTGATAAGTTTATGACAACAGTAGATTAATGACAGATCAGCAAACTGAAAATACTAAAGATGATCCCCACAATGTCTAAAAATAGTAAGTTTTACCAAAAATTTGAAAATTCAAATTTTTTAGACCCTATTTAGGATGTGATTCAAAAATGTTCAGATCTATTTATTACAGTTATGCAGAAATTTCCAGCAAGCTAAAATGTCAGATCTAGGTCAAATTAGAGATGCCCAAGTGGCCAAAAATTGTGAAAACGAAGATTTTACAATTTAAAAGATTTTTGACCATACATAATTTGATTTTAGGAACTAATTATTTGTGTTTCGCTTGTAATAAAATTGCAGAAAATAAGGGTTTAGAGATAAAACCCTAGGCCCAAGGCCTTGAATATCTCATCGTTGAAAATTGTTGAAATTTTGGGATAATGTTGCCGCTTGAAAATTATGAATTTTGAGACCTTAACCCTGCAAGATCGTCAAGTATTTAGCCTTAAAACTTCATATTAGGGTTTCAAGTCAATTTTGGAGCAAAAGAGGCCAAGAAATGGAGATCAAGGTCACGGAAGTGGAATTTGCAAGGATAAAAGGGTGAAGATGATAGATCGGGGATCACGAAAGTTGGTAAAGGCCACAAAGAGTCAACGTTGAGGGAGAACAAGCCTCTAAGGCTTGACGTTGGGTAAAAAGGGCTCAAAGAGGAGGATGTTGGACGGTTTGAAGGCTGAAAAGGGAAGTCAAACCCTCAAAGGGCAGTCGTCTAGCCTGTCAGAGGGAGGTCGAGGCCAAAAGAGGCCACAACTAGGCCTAAGAAGGGCTAAAACCTTCAGTGCTTGGGGCTGGAGGGGAGGTTGAGGCCTCTAGGCCTCAGAGAGGCCAAAAAGGCTGACGCAGGAGGAGAGAAAGATGACGCTAGGGTTGAGGGAGCCGGATCAAAAATTGGGAAGGCCAAAAACTGAAAACCCTTGTCTCAAAAAATGTTCTTCTTCCGAATCTGAATTTTTCCGCCAAATCTTCAATGAATATCCCTGCAAAATTATCAAGAGGCTAGATCTTACCCTCTAGGGCCTAGATCTAGCTCTTGCTTCAGTTGATCCCTTGATACAACTTGCAAAAATAGAAATAGAAACACCCAAACCCCAATATATACAAAAATAAATCTAAAACCCCAACCCAAGTTAGAAAATAATTTACAAATTTAAATGTACAAATTGTAGAAATTTGATAACCCAACCCCGGTTTTCAGTTTCTCCTTATTTCTCTCATATTGTTAAATGCCCATTCCCATAGCCATACATTCAACAAGCTGAAAAAATAAATATTTTCTGAAAACACAAATTCTTGAAATTTCACAGTGCTAAAATGCAGAAATAAAAACTTAGAAAAATAAATCAGCCACACACAGAAAATAGACATGCTGATTTTTGGTCAAATTGACCCTCAAAAAACCCCCTACAACTCTTGGGGAAAACCAGTTCGAAAGCTTCCTCTTATTTCTGATAAATGCTTTTACAGTGAACAACAATACACAGTAAAAATTACAGCAAACACTAAAAACCACTTATCTCGATTTTCGTGCCACCTTCCACCTTGAAAATCGTGCAAAACAGCAAACAAAAAATTACAAGAAAAATTATAGCAATAAATGATGTACTTGTTGCCTCAAAAAACGTGCCAGAAACTGCCTGTACGGAACTGTACGGACGGGACAGCAGTCCCTTCCTCAACTTCTATGCCAGAAAATCTACCTCGAAAATCGTGCCCTTAACTATTGATTCTACTCCTCGAAAACAATGTTGTCCTTTCCTCGAAATGCATGCAAACTGATGTACGAATTTTTTGCCTTTGTAACCATGCCAATAAATGTTGTATGGATTTTCTGCCTTGGGAAGTGTGCCCTCCTGCTATACGGATTTGTTGTGTGTCTTTCGCTGCTCTCCCTCCGCTCAGAAATTTCTCTTCAGTTTTCTCTCCTCCTCTCCCAATCTGCTCATGAAAGAATGAATGACCTTTTCCCTCATTTTCCTCCTTTAACCTAACCCTAAGTGACTTTTGGGGAATCCCTAAATCCAATAGCTGAGATAGCTTTAGATCTCGGGCTGAGATTAAATGATCATTTAAATCTCACTTTCTATTTTTTAATTCACCCCACTTTAATAAAGACCCACTTAATCATTTATTTCCAAAGTCACTTTTCACTTTCTAATTTCACAATGACTTTATTAAAGTCACTTTAAAATTAGACTTAGTAACTTTATCACTTAAAGTCACTTTTAAATTAGATTTGACTTTATAACTTTATAAAGTCACTTTAGGAGAAAAATTAAATTCTTTTGGACACTTTTCCCTGGGCCAAAGATCAAAGCCTTAGGGAACCACCTGTCCTCCGGTAACCAAATTTCAACACTCCCTCTTACCGAGGAAGGTGTTCCTCACCACACCCATCTTGTCTCTGAAGTAGACATGCTTGCCCGGTGGTAAGGCTTTGGTAAGAATATCTGCAACCTGCTCATCAGTGGGAATATACTCAAGCTTCACAGCTCCTTTCTGAACATAGTCTCTGATGAAGTGATATTTGATCCCAATATGCTTTGACCTGTCATGAAATACTGGATTCTCCGTGAGTTTAATGCAACTCTGATTATCACAGTATATCACTGAAGGTCTCAATGACTGACCAAATAAGCCAAACAACATCTTGCGAAGCCAGATGGCCTCACAACTAGCTAGACTGGTTGCCATGTACTCTGCTTCCGCTGAACTCAATGCTACAGAATGCTGCTTTCAACTGAACCATGACACCACTGCCGAACCCAACCCAAAACAGTACCGTGAAGTGCTCTTCCTATCAGAAGCACAACCTACCTAATCAAAATTAGTGTAACCTGCCAATCTCACTCCATCCCCCTGCCTATAATCCAAACCATAATCCACTGTCCCCTACAAGAACCGCAAAATGTGTTTTGCAGCAACCCAGTGCACCCTCCTGGGCTCACACATGAACTGGCTCATAGTGCTAACTGCAAAACATATATCTGGTCTAGTGTTGACCAAATACATCAACGAACCAATCAGTTGTCTATACAAAGTGGGATCCACCAACTCGGAATCTAAAGCGTGAAGCTTCTTCCAGTTGGTGATCATCGATGTTGACATGGGTCTACAATCCTCCATGTGGAATCTGCCAACGATATCCCCAATATACTTCCCCTGCCCCAGTAAGAAATGCCCCTCCTCCTACCACACCTCCAAACCCAAAAAGTAATGCATCAAGCCAATGTCCTTCATCTCGAACTCCGACGCAAGATCTCTTTTGCAGCTCTCTATCAGTCTCTTTGCACCCGTAATGACCAAGTCATCCACATACAGCACTTGAATGAGAGGCTCCTCACCTATCACAATAAAGAATAGGTTTGAATCTGCATCACTCTTTGTGAAACCCATCTCCTACAAGTATGTATCTATCCTGGAGTACCAAGCTCTGGGAGCTTGCTTCAGGCCATAAAGCGTCTTCTTCAGTCTGCACACATGGGACTCCTTCCCATGCACCTCAAAGCCCTGTGGTTGCTCAATGTACACCTCCTCCTGTATGAAGCCATTGAGAAATGCGGTCTTCACATCCATCTGGTGGATCTTCCAACCCATCTCTGCTACTATCAATATAATGGAGCGAATCGAACCATATCGAGCCACGGGAGCGAAGGTCTCCTCATAATCAACTCCCTCTACCTAGGAGAACTCTCTAGCCATAAACCTTGCCTTGAATTTCTCAATGCTACCATCTGCAGTATGCTTTACCTTGTAACGCCATCTGGAAGTAACCACGGATTTGCCCTCAAGCCTCGGCACCACCTCCCAAACATCATTCTTCATGATAGAAGAATACTCCTCCTGCATGGCCTCTCTCCAGACCTGCTGGCGAGCTTCCTCCTCATAGCTAGAAGGCTCAGAGTCAACGATGTTGGCAACCATTGCCATATAGCTACAGAACCTATCAGGTGCTCTGCTCTCTCTGACCGGCCTCTTCGCCCCAACAACAGATGTGGCCTCTCTCAAGGTATCCTGAAGCCACTTGGGCTTCCTCTTCCCTGAGCACACTTCTCCCACCGGAGAATGAAACTCCTCCTCATCAGGAGCCTGAACTCCTGAATGTTTGTCTATTGTCCTCCTGCCTGAACCTGAACCTGTAGATGCTGAAGTACCATGTGAACTGTCCATCAGTGGAATCCCTAGTGAACTGCTCTACGGACTGCTTTGCATGCTACCCGAAGCACCACCCTCTGACTCTGCGAGCCACTGCTCACAGATGGACGTGACACCGTAATCGATTGACCTCTAGATCCTCCTGATCCCTGCCCACTAGATCCTTACGACTGACTCAACTGCTCCCGAGGGTCTGGCTGATCCAGATACTCTAACTCTCGTGACCTCCTAAAAGCCTTGTCCTCCTCGAACTTCACATCCCACCTGACAACAACTCTCCTCTGTGCGGGAATATAAATCCGAAAGGATTTCGAGGTCTCGCTGTAGCCCACAAAGATACCCTTCTCTGCGGTGGGCTCTAGCTTGGTCCTCTACTCCTTGGGTACGTAGGAGTATGCAATACACCCAAAGATACGAAGATGACCAACAGCAAGCTTTTTACCAGAAAAAGCCTCCTCCTGAGTCACATGCCCCCAAACACGATGCGGACTCCTGTTTCGCAAATATACAGCAGTGTTGTAGGCCTCTACCCACAAAAACAATGGTAACCCCTGATCATGTAGCAGGCTTTGGAAGCCCCTCCGATGGATTTGTTCTTCCTCTCTGCAACCCCATTCTGATGGGGGTTGTAAAGAACTGTGAACTCCCTCCTGATGCCTGCCTACGCACAATAATCAACAAACTCACCAAAGGTGTACTCCCCTCCATTGTCCGACCTCAGGGACTTGATCTTCCGACCTGTCTGAGTCTCCATAAGAGCTCTGAACTCCTGAAACCGCTTGAAGACCTCACTCTTGGTCTTGAAGAAATAAATCCAGGTCCTCCTGGAGTGATCATCAATGAATAAAACATAATACTCATATCCACTCAAAGAAACATGAGACATTCGACTGCTCACATCGGAATGAATCAAATCAAGTATCCCAGTTGCTCTGTTTTCACTGCTGGGAAAAGGGGATTTGGCAAACTTGCCCATCGCACATCCTCTGCATGTATCTAGGTGATCAGTGTTGAAATCTGGCACACCTGTAGTGATCTCACGCAATGTCCTCAAGGCTCCATAATACATGTGCCCCATCCTGCAGAGCCAAATCTCACACAGCTCTGAACTGCTAGCTCTGCTGCCAATACTACTGTTCAATGCCAAAAGGGGTTGAAATGCAAACTTGTACACATTTGCATGGCGTACACCAATCACTCTAACTGACTCAGCTGGAGCGCCCCTGGGATATATCAGCACCTGTCCTCTCCTAAACAATATCTCATATCCTCTGTCCTCCAATGCTGAGACAGATATGAGGTTCTTCCTCATCCCTGGCACATATAGAACATCTGACACCTTCAAGGGAGGTTTGGGTTCCCTATCAAATGTCAATGTCCCCACACCGACTGCTCTAACAACGCTATCATCTCCGAGTACTACCTCTATATCAGTGCCACTCTCTGAAAACTCTGAGAAGTACTCACAGACTCCTGTCATATGACGTGCAGCCCCACTGTCAACATACCAAATACCTGAAGATGCTCCGCTAGTGGAGGGAAATGCACACTCCCTCTCAACCTCCATGGCAGGTGATCATGCACTAGTGGACTCACAAGCAATGAACCCAAACTCTTGGTCAAAGCTATCCGTAAAGTCCTCTATCTCTGCTGATGCTGCCATGCTCTGGTTCTTCCCCTTCTTCTTCTTCTCCGAACACACAACTGCATAGTGTCCCATCTTCTGACAATTCCAACACTTCACCTTGGAATAGTCCTTTTGCGTGTTCCCCTGTTTACCTTTACCTTTGCCTTTGCCCCCACCACCACTTGTGGAAGCTTGCTTCTTGCCCTTGCCTTTCTTGCCTCCTGCTAACAGTGCTACATCCTCATCCTGCTCCACTAGTTTGGCTGCCCCAAGCTGGTTCTTTCTAATTTATGTCTGTATGCAATCATCCTAGAACCTCTCCCAAGTAGGAAGAGTCTCACGTGCACAAGCCCCATCAGCAAAGTTCAGCCATGAACTGGGAAGGCCATTCACTGCAATCCGCACCAACTCAGTGGGTGGAATGACCTCTCCAACTGCAACTGCTCTCAATGCATCTCTCACATTATTCATCTTTGTGAGATATCCAGTTGCACTATCAGTCTTACCCATCTTAATGGTCTTCAGCTTTTCCTTTAGGACCATTTTCTTGTTCTCATTGGTACTCTGGTAGAGATTGGTCAAGGTTGTCTACATCTCATGAGTATATCTCTTTCCTCTCACATGAGGAATGCAGTGGTCTTTGATTCCATCCAAAATCAGTCTCTTACCCTTCTTATTCTTTTTATTAAATTCTGCCAACTGAACACCATCAGTAGGCACATTCACAGGGCGTTGTTGTGTATGCACCATTATACCCTAGACTTCTGCCTCCTCAAAGATGCTCTGCATTTTTCCTTCCATACGTTGTAGTTATTATGCCCATCCAACCTATCCTCCACCCTCAAGCCCAAAGACATGCTTGTTGTCCTAATGAATTGAAAAAAACACTGTTGTAGTAAAGGTACTGTTTTCTGTGTGAAAAATCAGCTTACTGTAATTTTTCTTCTTGCTGTCCCAAACTGCACTTTTCAGCAAAATAGCTCCGATACCATGTAGAAATTTGATAACCCAACCCCGGTTTTCAGTTTCTCTTTATTTCTCCCATATAGTTAAATGTCCATTCCCATAGCCATACATTCAACAAGCTGAAAAAAATAAATATTTTCTGAAAACACAAATTCTGAAAATTTTACAGTGCTGAACTGCAGAAGTAAAAACTCAGAAAAAGAAATCAGCCACACACAGAAAATAGACACGCTGATTTTTGGTCAACTTGACTCGAGAAAAACCCCCTACAACTCTTGGGGAAAACCAGTTCGGAAGCTTCTTCTTATTTCTGATAAATGCTTTTACAGTGAACAATACACAGTAAAAATTACAGCAAACACTAAAAACCACTTATCTTGATTTTCGTGCCACCTTGAAAATCGTGCCAAACAGCAAACAGAAAATTACAGGAAAAATTACAACAATAAATGTTGTATTTGTTGCCTCGAAAAACGTGCCAGAAACTGCTTGGAGGGAACTGTATGGACAGGACAACAGTGTCTCCCTCGATTTCTGTGCCCAGAAAATCTGCCTCGAAAACTGTGCCCTTAACTATTGATTATGCTCCTCGAAAACAGCGTTGTCCTTTCCTCGAAATGCGTGCAAACTGTCGTATGAATTTTTTGCCTCGATAACCGTACCAATAAATGCTGCTTTACGAATTTTCTGCCTTGGGAAGTGTGCCCTCCTGCTGTACGGATTTGCTATGTGTCTTTTGCTGCTTTCCCTCCCCTCAGAAATTTCTCTTCAGCTTTCTCTCCTCCTCTCTCAATCTGCTCATGAAAAAATGAATGACCTTTTCCCTCCTTTTCCTCCTTTAACCTAACCCTAAGTAACTTTTGGGGAATCCCTAAATTCAATGGCTGAGATAGCTTTAGATCTAAGACTGAGATTAAATGCTCATTTAAATCTGACTTTCTATTTTTTAATTCACCCCACTTTAATAAAGACCCACTTAGTCATTTATTTCCAAAGTCATTTTTCACTTTCTAATTTCACATTGACTTTATTAAAGTCACTTTAAAATTAGACTTAGTAACTTTATCACTTAAAGTCACTTTTAAATTAGATTTGACTTTATAGCGTTATAAAGTCACTTTAGGAGAAAAAATTAAATTCTTTTGGACACTTTTCCCTAGGCCAAATATTAAAGCCTTAGGGAACCACCTGTCCTCCGGTAACCAAATTTCAACACAAATTTAAATTACAAAATATACATGGGTCTTTCGAATAGATTTTGAAAATTTTAATTTTTATAATATTTTTCCTTTAAAGAATGGCTAAAATACTTCAGAAAATATTTGTTCATTGTAGCCTTAGCAAAGATTCAATCCACCATATAAAAACTAGAGATCCAAGCAACGTAACCATTTCCCACAGTCTGTGAACTTGGAGACCAAGGATCGAGTACCTACAAACACTATGTATTATCTCAAACTAATAATCATAAAGCACCACATAGGAAGCTCGTAGCCAATACATACCATAGAGAAACGAAACAAGAACACCTCGAGTTGCACCCCAGAGTCTTTTATTATGGTAGAAAAAATAGTTCCCAAAGAGGCAATAGTTTACAAAATGTCTCAGCAGCAATTATAGGCAAAGTTCAAGATTTTTCAGATTTCTGATTTGTTTAGAGACGCAAATGACTCTAATTTATAGAAAAATCCTCCAAGTGGAAAAATAACGGCGAATTTCTTTGATCCTTCTCAAAATAATCTTGGTCGTTGATAAACACTTCAAGATCTTTCAATCTTGGCACTTGATTTTTTATTTTTGAGGAAATTCTGAAATTATCATTTAAATCCAAATTAATTAGCTCAAAAATAATTATTTTGAGCTAATTTCCTCAAAATTTTGACTACAACTTAACCACCAAGGGCCCAAAGGTCCAATGTTTCTTGAAATATACAATATTACCTTGGTGGAGGACCTTTAAAAATTGATTCTTTTAGGACCCACGAATTTTTCCACTTGGAGAATTAATTTTCCTAAGACAAATTAACTTGACTCTAATTAATTAATTTTCTGGCTGGGGATTTTATTTTATTTTTCCAGAAAAATTAATTAATTTGCACATTAGGGGATTTAATTATTTTTCCAACCCTCATTTACATAAGATTTTACATTTTTTTATTCAAAGAGGGAATACACATTAGGCTTAGATCCTCAAGACATATAACTCATCTGCGACACATTATGATCTAGTAGACCAGGTGATTTGTAATAAAATAATTAAGCCAACTACTTTAAATTATTCTCAAACCACTTTTACATTAGACTCGACTAAAACACTAGGACTCATCTAGGACATTCGCAATAAATTTCACTATAGCTTTGGGGGTTTAAGCTTGAGGGGAAAAACTCCTCTGATTAACAGAGTTTAGAAACATAGGGAATTAGCAAGGTTAAAAATCTCCTAGGATGAAATTTGTCACCAAAATCAAAAATTTACCTAGGTTGTTACAAAGACTCAAGTTCTTACTAGAATCATTTACATCATATAACTTGCAGAATAGGTGATAATGACACATAGACTGCTGATATGTGATCCGATCTATTGGAAAAAAAAAAAAAAGACTGGTACTTCAGCTTCCTTGGAACTTTGATAATTTGAGTGCAACACTGTAAAGTCTGTTGGATTTTGAGTGAGACCTAAAATTCTACTTTCTCCATATGAAATCCAATGTGGGAACCACTCTCAAACATCCTGAGTCGTTTCATGGTAATGTTAAAATTTAAGTAAAAGGATGAAAATGAAAGATCAAGGAGAATGACACTTTTAACAATTTAGCATTACCATGAATTGCATAGCAATAGTAGGGCCATAGGCTTGAATATTAGGCACCTCTTGTGGACAAGTGCCCAACTAAGACAAAAATTTAAATAGAAAAAGAAAAACAAAACCCAATTGTTGTGTTCTATGTGGCTTTATCGTACCAAACCGGCCAAAAACGTTTCAAGTCACCAGTTCGAACCGATTTTTGCCTCAAAACGATCAAACCGGTCCAAATTGGTTGATTTGGTCCAGTCTTGATAACACTGATGTGGATATAGGGTGTCAGTACCAATGACAAGTGACATCAATCCAAAGAATGGAAATGAATATTACGAACAGATGGAAAATGACAAGTATGGATTACGTTGGGTGCGCTATATCAATCAGTGTCTCCTATTTGTGCCCCTCCTAGAAAGAAAAGACTTTGTAATATCTCCAATAGGGAAATAGACAACAATACAAGCATACGACAATATAGAAAATGCCAGAAATCGAACATAAAGAAAATACTCATAAAAATGCCGGGAATGCTAAGCCATTTTATTAATCTGAGAATATAATGAAATACAATAGATGATCAGAATGATAGCACCTATTCTTGCTCAAGGCAAGTGAAGAACTCTCTTTGAAGAACCCTCTCGAAAAACAGAAATGGTCGCTATAAGAAACCGCATCCTGCCCTGCTGGAAGAAACCGCCGTAACCGTCGGGCTGGCTGAATGAATCGGGTTAGGGCCGTTCCTTTGTTTAATGAGTTGAAAATCGCGTTTAAACACCACCAACTCTCACCACCCCGGGACAAAACCCAGAAATCATAGACAAAATGGACCACCTCCGAAAATCACCCCCAGAAACCACCCTCCTAGAAAAACGCTGTCCCTTCAGGACCAGCGCAGACACCCACTGAAATAGACTGAAATTGGGCCACAACTCCTCAGGAAACTCACCAAATGATAAACGCCGAACCTCCACACCGGAATAGGCCTGAATCTCCTGCAGAAATCTCTACCGCTGAACAGCTCCAACTCAAATTGCGTCCTCCCTCCAAGGACTGCGCAGTCACCCAATGAAGCTCAGCTCCTCAGCAAAACTCCCAACAAAACACCTGCAAATCTCCTGCTAAAGACTGAAGAAAAACCTTGCCCGAACTGGCACTCGAAGTCCCCCGGGGCCAAGGGTGAGATCTCCGACCGGAGACACTCAGTCGCACTAAATAGTGCTGCAGACCGACTAAACAGCCAGCGTGCTCAAGTAGACAGAAGTCTAGCTCAATATCATCAACAATATCAATAATCCCAAATGAGATAGCTCTCCCTCCTTTTATAACGCTGGCCCTCCTCAAAACCCGACGTGGTCCCTCTCTCTCCCACGTGCTCCTCATGGGCCTGCGCAGAAGCTTCTAGAGGCTACGTGAGCCTCTTCTCATACGTGGTGTGGACCCCCAAGGCTCCCCCTTAAGTTATGACGTTGCATCTACTAGGGAAACACTTTATTTTATTTAAGTGAGTTAGCCCCCCCTTTTCTCACTTTTATTTATTAATTAACTATAGGCGGCAAAACTATACGAAAATCAAATATTCCAATTAGCGGTGCTAATTAGGAATATTACAGTCTCCCCCGGCAAAATGTTGCTTGTCCTCAAGCAACTGAAGTGATGGATGCTGTAAAATCTGCTCGCTCTCCCAAGTGGCATCCTCATCCGGCAAAAATTGCTTGTCCTCAAGCACTGCTTGAACAAGCCTACTCTCTAGCTGATGCTCCCCACCAATACTGCAAAATGTGCCTGGGTCCCACTGAAACCTCTCTGTCTCCTGCATCACCCTGATACGAAGGGATATCTCAATGCCAGGATCCCAAACTAGCCTCTCACAGTACCAGTCAACCAATAATCCCCCCGGATCCCATCGCCACCATGGCCAATAATCGCCCAAGTCCCACGGCTCGGATTGTGCACTGCCTCTGGCTATGACTAATGCTCTAAGAGGTGAAGACCACCAATAAGCATCAATGCTCCTGGGCTCCTGCTGCGTTGTACCTGTAGCTACATATGCTACCCCTCCAACTGCATACCAACTCATCACCTCTCTCCAATCCACGTCATGACTCAATCCCATGCTGATCCTGCTCTCCTGAAATTGGGAAGGACTCCTGAAGTAACGACAAATGGTGCCCTCCTGCCGACTGGGATCTGTAACATCTACTATGTCCAAGGGCCCCTGCTCCACCGTGCTCCCTACGAAGAATACCGTACCATCAAGAGGGTACCAACTCATGATCTCCCGCTAGTCCATCTTGGAGGAAGCATCTGATGTAGCAACAACAACTGCATGTGGAACATGCCCGGAAGGTTGCCGCCAACCCATAATCATCTCCCACTGCCAAGCTATCACATCTACCTCCAACATCTACAGAGGGTATGGATCTGTAGCTGCTGTCACGGTACTCGGTGTCTGTGCATCTGACTGCTCCACCTCAAAGGATGACCCCAATGCTAGCCACATATCCATCATAGGCTCAATGTGGGCACCCATCTAGACCTCACCCAAGGAAATGTCATGCCTGATGTCCATAGTATCCTCCTCTGCTGACTCAGGCTCCATCATGTGCTGCTTTAGCTGAAGCGTCACAAGTGACTCATCACCCAGAGTATCTCCTATACAGTCCCCTGACTGCTCACCCTGCACACTGTAATACGGCCGCAATCTACTGTCATCATACCTGCATGACTGCTCTTGCTCCACAGAAGCAACCTCAACTGATCCTATGGACTCATATGAAAGAGAGTCCTCACCCTGGCATACAGAAGGAATGCCCTCCTGTCCTACCTCCGCCACCTCATCTGCATTGAATATGCCATCCACCCTCTCGATGAAGTGTCGATACAATGTCTGGAGTCCAGACGCATGCTGGGATGCTACCTCTGCTGAACCCAATGTCCTCTGCTCATGCATGATCTCAACATGCCCCGAGGGAAAAATGATGCATGTCTCCCTCATGACCTGCTCCCCAAGCGTAGGCTCAGCAATGACTAATGTGCCACCACTGCATAGGATCATCTCATCCCCTAAACTGTGGCTGTCAACTAGCGTACTGACCCAGTGCCACTGCTGAGAAGTCTCTCGCCTAGTGTGCTGAGGGCCATCCAAATATCTTGGGTGTGCCTCACGGACCCTGCTGCTCATGCCCAAGGTGCCAAAGGACAACAACAAAATCAGTTGTGCCCATGAGTGATGTAGAAGAGTGTCGGATGTGTGAGTCCCCACAAATACCATCAAGTATCGCTCCTCTGTCTCCTCATCGATCCTGGGTGAAATACCCCCAAAGGTAAGCCCAGTGTCCCTGTCTGTGAGTCTCCCTGGATGCAATACTCTAAGACCCTGCTGTGTCGTGCCGTACGCCCTCGCAAGCCACCGGTCATCCATGTACTCCTCAACATGCCACTGCACACTAAGGCATACCCCTGAATACTGCTGGATACCCCATGCTACTGCTGTACCACCCTGTACCGTCTCGTGCCCTGACTGTGTCCAAGAATTTGTCACTCCCCGCGTGCTCTCAATGTGATGTAGGGCACTCCTACTCCACAATGCAGTCCCACACACTACGGTACACCACCATGTAGCTCCATGTCCACCGGTAGTCCACTGATCACTGCTAGAGGCTCCCACACATCCATGGATGTGATGTCCTAGAGTTGTGCCTCTACATATCGGACTACCACCAATCGGTATCGTCATGTCCACCGTCACATCACTATACCCGCCGACAAATGGATCATCACTGCAAATCCTCCTCGAGGGGTCCGAGAAGTGAATCTCCCGATGGGTCAGTAGTGTTACCACCACTGCTCGGCTCCGCTGCGTCCTCTGTGCCCCACACAAAGGTGAAGAATCCTCGGCCCCATACAAGGTGCCATCTGGTGGCCTGCCAACGCCACCTCCTCCGACAAGCTCCTGCCAAGGTGTGCTGACCACCCCGTGATCCCGTGGATGAATGTCATGCCAAGACAACCTAGGGAGTCTGCCCATAAACTAGTTGGCCACTGGAGCTGACCGAAACTACGCATGCTCTACTACTAGGCCAACTGTACTCTCCAAGACATAGTCAGCCGACCTGCCTGGGAAACGATAGGTGATCCCACCTGGATCCCAATGCCAATCTGGGGTTCCTGTATTACCCATGCATAGAAAATCCTGCTGAGCTACACTCGGATCCTTCACTATCTCCATAGCCCGCTCCACCGAGTACCAACTCAGAATCTCTCGCCATCCAACCTCAACATGTGGATGTTGTACCCTGTGCAACTCTGATCGTCTCATACCGCCATCCAAGTTAACATATGAGATCTGGCTAGGTGGCTCTGGCTCTCTCTCTCCAACGGAAAGAGATGACCCAACAACACTGCTAGTCCCATCCATGCATGCCTGAAGGGGAATGATCTGACGCTCCAACGTGCCCTCTGATTGTACCATCAGGGAATCTAGTCGTTCCCCAATGCGGACCAACTTGGCCGCCGACTTGGCACAAGTCACTCTCATACCCTCCAGTTCCTGGTCCTGCAACAAAATGGCCTCCCGTACTGACGTGGCCTTCTCTCTCAAAACTCGAAGGTCCGTCCGAAGCCGATGATACCACTGTTTGCGCCCATCATCCAATACCTCTGTACCTGCCAGTGCCTCATCGAAGGTGGATATATCTCCTAACGCCTCACCCATCTGTCGTGTGCTGCTACCACCTGAAGACTCGGACACGACTCTGGTCATCACCTCAATGGATGGCTCTACTGAGGTAGGCTCTACCTTCTCCACTACCACATCAACCGACATGGCCAAGGAGGTCTCCAATGAGGGGGAATCCTGTGTCACACTAGGTGTAACCTCAGACTCCCTGCAATCCTATGTGCCCTCATCCTCCAAGTGCGAGGTAACCATTTTAATGGTTTCCCTCTCCGATACTCGGTCAAGCTGGAAAGAGGTATCCAACTTGTCCACCCAAGCTTTTTCTGAGTGCCTGGATGACTCGTCAAATGTCGGTAGATGGAATCTGTCCACTGTGCGTCGTAAGCCCCCATCATGTGAGCCCCTGTTCCCTCTATGAAAGTTGTGAGGTCTACTATCACGCCGGAGCTGGACAAAGTCTATGAACGAGAGAGCCTCCATGAACTCCTACCCGTATGCCTGGTACTCTGCAAAATAGTCACCCATGTGGCCCGGCTTCGGCTCTCGCTGTGCTCCTGCCCCTATGTCTTCATCCAGAAAAGTGGGCATGGTAGGACGTGTGGGTGTATGTGATGCCATATGCTGAGTGGCATCATGCTCTGGCAAATGGTGGGATGCGCCCGATCCCTCACCAATCTGAAAACCCCTTGGGGTTTCCCACTGCCTAACCTCCAGCGCAGTGAGTCTCTGTGACAAATCTTGCATGTGTTGGAGCGCCTCTCTAAATCTCCTCTCATCATCATCACCTGCCATCGGCTCTTTCTGCTATGTGTTTACAGGCTCCTCAGAAACTGCACGGCTGCTGTAAAACCATACTGCTACTTAACTTCGACCTCCGATTTACCCACTGAAAACTACTCAGAAAATTCCAGGAATTTGGGAAGGTGATCCTTGCCCAAAACCCAGAAAAACCCAAAAAACGTTTCTTCTAATTCCAACCTTCAAAATTTGACCCTTTATATTTTGGCCCTTTTTCCAATTTCGTTTTTGGTACTGCAACTGCTATTGCTCTCCAAAATTCCAGCAAACCTCTGTATGATCTCTTTCCCAATGGCATAGACCACACGCTGAGCCAGATCTATGCTCCGATACCACTGTAATATCCCGAAAGGGAAATAGACAACAATACAAGCATACGACAATATAGGAAATGCCGAAAATAGAACATAAAGCAAATACACATAAAAATGCCGGAAATGCTAAGCCATTTTATTAAGCTGAGAATATAATGAGATACAATGGATAATTAGAATAAATGCACCTATCCTTGCTCAAGGCAAGTGAAGAACCCTCTCAGAAAAACAGGAAATGGCTGCTACAAGAAACTGCATCCCAGCTGCTGGAAAAAACTGCCGTAACTGCTGTTGCTGGAATGAACTGAAGCTAGGGGCTGATCCCCTTGCCGGAATGAGCTGAAAATCGGCAGACCACCCGAACTCACCACCCCGGACAAAACCCAGAAACCATATACAAAACGGACCACCTCCGAAAATCACCCCCAGAAACCCTCCTCCTAGAAAAACGCTGTCCCTCCAAGAACTGCGCAGACACCAACTGAAATAGACTGAAATGGGGCCACAACTCCTCAAGAAACTCACCAAATGATAAACGTTGAACCTCCACACCGGAATAGGCCTGAATCTCCTGCAGAAATCTCTACCACTGAACAGCTCCAACTCAAACTGCGTCCTCCCTCCAAGGACTGCGCAGTCACCCAATGAAGCTCAGCTCCTCAGCAAAACTCCCAGACAAAACACCTGCAAATCTCCTGCTAAAGACTGAAGAAAAACCTTGCCCGAGCAGGCACTCGAAGTCCCCCGGGGCCAAGGGTGAGATCTCCGACCGGAGACACTCCGTCGCACTAAACAGTGCTGCAGACCGACTAAACAGCCAGCGTGCTCGAGTAGACAAAAGTCTAGCTCAATATCATCAACAATATCAATAATGCCCAAATGAGATAGCTCTCCCTCCTTTTATAACGCTGGCCCTCCTCAAAACCCTACGTGGTCCCTCTCTCTCCCACGTGCTCCTCATGGGCCTGCGCAGAAGCTTCTAGAGGCTACGTGAGCCTCCTCTCATACGTGGTGTGGACCCCCAAGGCTCCCCCTTAAGTTATAACGTTGCATCTACTAGGGAAACACTTTATTTTATTTAAGTGAGTTAGCACCCCTTTTCTCACTTTTATTTATTAATTAACTATAGGTGGCAAAACTATACAAAAATCAAATATTCCAATTAGCGGTGCTAATTAGGAATATTACAGACTTCATGGAAGGTCACACTGAACTAAGGGCAAATGATACCCTCCCAGGTGAAAAGTGGGAACAAGGGTACAATCAAGAGTGATCAATCATCCAACTTAACCTATGATCCATATTAGAATTCCCTTAACATTAAAATAAAGGACATGATTACAAAAATGGTTAGTGTACCTTCTAATTGATGACCCACCTTCCTTTGAAAGGTATGCTAGATGGGAGAGAGCACTGACCAGAGCATAGGTGGAGAGCTCTAAAGTAAAGCTATCTATGGATCGTCATAGGGCTACTAGTTGGCTTGCTGACAAAAGGGGAGAAATTTTTTCTCCTAGGGGTTACCCACTTTTGGTGGCTAATGGGGTTGATTAAGTAGCCTTTGATGGATTAAATCCAAGCACCTAACTTGGCTATTCCACTTGTGAAGCATCTGGAAACCAACATTAGAACCCAAGAAAGCAACGTTCAGTGTTCACCTAGTTTCCCATAACGGGAGGGCTTCCAAAAAACAATAACATAATTGGGATTCTTGATCTCACAATGGACATAATGTGACAACTCTAAAACACTTAAATGCATTTTATGGTTTTGTTCTTAGGCTAAATCGGGTTGGAATTATGCAATGGTTCTTTGTCAACGATATACATCCCAACTTCTATCTCCTGGAAAGTTGTTCTCCTAGGGGATAAGGTACCTTGGGCTATTGAATTTAATTAAAGCTGGCTTGTGATGCAATTTGAAGTTATTTACTTTCTATGGAAAAGGTAGAATGATGTTTTACTTCATATAGTGAACTTGCCCATACTTTCTTATGGTATGATAGAACACTAATTCGTGCTAGTGAATAGTGTACTCATGAAAAATTGAGATGGAGATGGACCATTTGTGGCAACTATTAGATTTCTTTGAGGGGTTAACCTGTGCATGATGATATAGGTGCCACCTAGCCTCTCCTAACTCACTCCCTCGTAGTCCCTACAAAGTGGCCAACACTGATCCAACCATTTGTTCTGTGACTGATACCCTTTTGTTGCTCTCAAGAAATTTCTATAAGAAAAAAAAAATGGACACAAAGAAGCCAAGAACATAAAAGAACATGGAAGAGAAATATTTTGTAGATTACATCTATGTAATACTGGCTAAAGCCTAAATTTCACCAGTTAAGGGCTAGTGGCCAGCAACAACAAAACAGAAACTGTAATTATTGTTAGAGCTCACATTTGGAACAAGTTGGGCACCCCGCAACTTGATGATTTTGGGGGTTGGAAAGAAGAGGCCACAGAGTTCATCATAAGTGTTAAACTCAGCAATGGTAAACACACAAGAAGATAAGATAAACGGGAGATGTCATATTATTCACAAGGATATACATTTATAGTACATTAGGTGTGACTCTTGGATTCCATATTCCAAGGTCTCTTGGACTCCCTATTCACCATTCGCCTTCCACACTAACCCTAGGAGGATTAGATGTCCAACATTCCCCCCCTTAATCCGAAGGGGTATGTATGAGTCCAAGAAGAGAGTTGTAATAAATGTGCCAAGTATGCATGGCAGCACTAGGCTAAATGAGCTCTCTGAAATGTTGGCATAAAGATGTGGTTTAAGAATGACCACCAACACTGGAACGCTTAGTGCAATTCACGGAACTCTTCCAAATTTGGCAAGAAGTTGAGGTATTCTGCTAGAGGAAGTGCTCCTAATGTTTTGAAGAGGGAGACCTTCAACCTGGAAGAAGGGAGGTCTACAACCTGCAATGGTTTAAGGATGACCACCAACTCTGGAATGCAAAATGCAATTCCTGAAACTCTTCCAAAACTGGTAAGAAGTTGAAGTCTTCTGCTAAAGGAAGTGTCCCCAATTCTTTGAAGAGGGAGAAGCTCAACCTCGCATTGATGAATTAAGGCTGACCACCAACCAAAGGCATGCTCATGGGCATTTGTGTCTCTGGCAACAACTTTGAATATGGAATGGCAAGTTGTGGCTCAGGCTCGCTTGAACTTTGGTGTCCCTAGCTACAACTCTGAATCTGGAATGGCAGGTTGTGGCTCAAGCTCGTTTGAACTTTTGTGTCTCTGGCTACAACTCTGAATCTAGTATGGCAGGTTGTGGCTCAGGCTCGCTTGATGTGGCTTTGAAGTTTGTAGATGACCATCATTTTCCCCCCTGTCAAATACAAGGTGAGATGATGGTGAAAACTCAACTGCAAGACTGTTCAATACTCTAGAACAAGTTCTAACATATGACTGAAACATCTTCTTGGTTGTTGATGCCCACTGCCAAGAAGCGATCCATCCAAGATGGATCCGTGTTCTTGCAGGAGGCTTGTTTCTGAAGCATCTGTGTCAAGAATGAGTAGTTTTATGACAATGCTCACATGGATGAAGATCAAAACAGTGATCTTTCATATGGCCAACTCGGTCACAGTGTTGGCATTTCACAATCTGTTGTGGAAGAGGAGCAGAATCTGGAATAGGTGAAGGTGAACTGTCATAAAGAAATCCTGCACTCTGAAACTGAATGGGCTTGGAATAGTCTGGAATATGAAAGCACACATCCTTGTCATATCCAAGACCAATTATGTGCTTGTTATAGACAAGCCCTTCCCAAGGTTTTATTATAGGCTTGGGAAGTGCAGGTTGAATTTCTACTTCTACATGCAAATTTTCTCCTAAAATGGGCACATGATGAGAGTCAATCTCAATGTTACTGGTTTGGCTACTTGGTGGCAGTTGATGGGTGTCATGATGCTTATGTTGTTGTAACTTATCTCTGTGTAACTGTGATTCAAGTTGCAGAAAATCTATCCTTTCATGTGTATTTTGCAAACAAGTTACAATATCAAATAGAGTTTACATATTGATTTGGACTATGTTATCAGTAATAGATTGTATTAGAGTTTTCAAGAACTCCAATACTTCACCAATTTGAGTCATTTTCTCCAATTCCAAACTTACATTTTAAAAAACTGATGACACCTACGGATCAATGAGAAAGAAGCAACGCCCAGTCAAAATATAATGTCACACCAAAAATGTCAATACTTTGCACCATAAAATACTGTGTAGATTTTCTTGGTATGAGAAATAAAAGAATGAACTGTCCACAAGAGAAAGGTAAAAAATCCAACATTGAAAACAATCGCACTATTATATGCCTTATCTTTCCCAAGATCTGGAAGAACCACAAATCCAACATCTTGAAGAGTTGGCCCGGGGCGACGTAAATAATAAACTCCTTGAGCAACTAACCCATGAAAACACTGAAACAAAAGGCCCAATGAACTTCCATTTTTCCATCAGGCGGGGCGACATCCCCAAATATGTTAATCACTGCCATATTACTTCATAGTTGTCTTATAGAAATAAGAAAGCCATCTCGAATTCTCTCGAAATCCACAAATTTGTGCAGCTACAGAATCCACGAATTTTCAGCTCACAAACCCAAGAATCCACACAGTAATCGCTTGTTCGCAGTTATAAAACTCTTTCTCGTGCCTTTGCAGTATATTTAACAAGGAAATTGCAAAGTTTGGCCTTCCAATGGGCGGCGGAGGGTTTTAGCTGAGAACATGGGCATTCTACGAGGGATACTGAAGTCGTGCCCGCCTTTTCTGACATCAATTGATACACAGAAATTTTCTTCGCCACATGTTGAAGGGTCTGGAGGAGCTTTATGCGGTAGGCAAGATTGAATTTTGCATCAAAGCTATTGATTAGCACGGTTTATTGTTTTTCAGAATTGAAAACGAAATGGGGGAATTTAAGAAATGGAAGCGGTGTAATTCATTTCCATCGCCAATAAATGCCTTGGACCGTGGGGAGGTAGTGGTGTAGTGGAGGAGGGTCGTGAGGGAGGTAGCAATGTAGTGGAGTATAGGAGGTGTCGGCGGAGGGGTGTGGAGGGGCCGACGAAGGGCCCGAGAAGAGGACTGAGCGCGCAAGAGGGAGAGGACGGCTGACTGAGGGTTGTGTTGTAGTGTGATCCGCGAGCAGTGAGAGGGAGTTGACACAGTTGGAAACATAGATACAGCGCGGAGCCTGTGAGTAGCGTAGAGGGGACTGCAAGTGGGAGGTTGCCTATGAGTTGACCAACAACAAGAACAACCAAGATCCCACAACAAAGCAACAAAGGGGGTGTCCCCATGCCGAGAGCTTGCAACGCTTTGGTGTAACGGCAAATCTGGAGCAAGCTTCTACTGGAGGCTTGATGCCACAGTGCAATGAGGGAGAGCGTAGAGGGAATCGACTGTAAGAGGGAGCCTTCAAACGAATACAAACGCACAGTATTCCAATTGTCTAATGAACGCGTGGACTTCAAAACATAGAAATAAAACGCTTGTTTTCCCAGACCAACGCATATAGAGTTAAGTTTTGTTCGACCTCTCCATTCATCACATAGAAAAACATATTCTAGCGCATGCACAGATAATAACACAAGTCGAGAATGTCGAGGCATTCTCAATATAGAAATTTTAGACCACACTCCGGTTTTCAGTTTCACTTTATCACTCCCATATAGTTAAATGGCCATTCCCCTAATCATACATTCAAAATTCTAGAAATGAAATTATTTTCTAAAAACACAAATTTAGGAATTTCACAGTGCTGGAAATGCAGAAATAAAACACGGGAAACTATAATAGCCACACAGAAAAATAACGCATTGATTTTTTGTCAATGTGACCCTGGAAAAACCCCTTACAACTCTTGGGGAAAACTAGTTTGAGAGCTCTTATTTATTTCTGATAAAATGCTTTTACAGTGAAACAGAAATACACAGAAAATTCCAGCAACCACAAAAATACAACTTATCTCATTTTTTGTGCTTAACCTCTGCGTCAGAAAATGTGCCAACAGTCAAAACAGAAACAGCGTTAAATGTTGTACAGACTCCTTGATTTTCGTGCCCATAAAACACAGCAATAAATGTTGTTGTACGACCTCCTCGAAATGCATGCAAACAGTAATAAATGCTAATGTACACTCCTCGATTTGTGTGCACAAGGACACAATAAATGATGTACAGAACTGCCTCGATTTCTGTGCACATGAACAACAATACACTATACGGACTGCGTTGAAATCTGTGCCACAAAAACAACAATAAATTTACCTCAAAATCTGTGCCAAAACTGTTGTACAACTAACTAGGAATGCGTGCCAAAGGTGTTGTACGATTCTGCCTTGAAAAACATGCCCAAAATCTACCTTGAACTACGTGTAAACCTGTTGTACGGATTTGCTGAGTACTGCCTCGGTATGTCTGCCAAGGTTCTGCACTCTTCTTCCTCACTGCTCAGAAATTCTCCTTGCTCTCTCTTGCTCCTTCTCTCAATCTGCTCATGAAAAGAATGAATGACCTCTTCTCTTCTTTTCTCCTTTAACCTAACCCTAAGTGACTTTTGGGGAATCCCTAAATCCAATGGTCGAGATAGCTTTAGATCAAGGGCTGAGAATAAGTGTGCATTTAATTCTCACTTTCTAATTTTTAATTCACCCCACTTAAATAAAGACCCACTTAGCCTTTTATTTCCATAGTCACTTTTTCACTTTCTAATTTTATAGTGACTTTAATAAAGTCACTTTAAAATTAGACTTGTAACTTTATCACTTATAAAGTCACTTTTAAATTAGATTTGACTTTACCACTTATAAAAGTCACTTTAGGAGAAAAGTACAAATACATTTGGACACTTTTCCCTAGGCCAAAGATCAAAGCCTTAGGGAACCACTTGTCCTATGGTACCCAAATTTTAACACTCCCTCTTACCGAGGAAAGTGTTCCTCACCACTCCCATCTTGTCTCTGAAGTAGACATGCTTGTACAAATTTGATAACCCAACCCCGGTTTTCAATTTCTCTTTATTTCTCCCATAAAGTTAAATGCTCATTCCCATAGCCATACATTCAACAAGCTGGAAAAATAAATATTTTCTGAAAACACAAATTCTGGAAAATTCACAGTGCTAAAATGCAGAAATAAAACTCAAAAAAATAAATCAGCCACACACAACTTAGACACGCTGATTTTTGGTCAACTTGACCCTAGAAAAACAACCTACAAGTCTTGGGGAAAACCAGTTTGAAAGCTCTCTTTATTTTTGAATATGCTTTTACAGCGAACAGTAAAACACAGAAAAATTACAACAAATACAAAACCCACTTATTTCGATTTCTGTGTCAACCTCCAATCTGGAAAATCATGCCAACAGCAAAACAGAAATTTACAGGAAAAATACAGCAATAAATAATGTACTTGCTGCCTAGAAAAACGTGGCCCAGCTTTCTGCCTGTACAGTACTATATGAACAATACAACACCTTTCTTGACTTTTGTGCCCAGCAAATCTGCCTCGAAAACAGTGTTGTACTTGCCTTGGAAAACATGCTAAACAGTGTTGTACATATTTTTTGCCTTGGTAAATGTGCCAATAAATGCTACTGTACGAAAATTCTACCTTGGGAAATGTGCCCTCTTGCTGTACGGATTTTCTGTGTAGCTATGCTGCTCCCCCTCCGCTCAGAAATTTCTCTTCAGCTTTCTCTCTTCCTCTCTCAATCTGCTCACGAAAAAATGAATGACCTTTTCCCTCCTTTTCCTCCTTTAACCTAACCCTAAGTGACCTTTAGGGAATCCCTAAATCCAATGGCTGAGATAGCTTTAGATCTAGGGTTGAGATTAAATGCTCATTTAAATCTCACTTTCTATTTTTTAATTCACCCCATTTTAATAAAGACCCACTTAGTCATTTATTTCCAAAGTCACTTTTCCTTTCTAATTTCACATTGACTTTATTAAAGTCATTTTAAAATTAGACTTTAGTAACTTTATCACTTAAAGTCACTTTTAAATTAGATTTGACTTTATAACTTTATAAAGTCACTTTAGGAGAAAAATTAAATTCTTTGGACACTTTTCCCTAGGCCAAAGATCAAAGCCTTAGGGAACCACCTGTCTTCCGGTACCAAATTTCAACACTCCCTCTTACCGAGGAAGGTGTTCCTCACCACACCCATCTTGTCTCTGAAGTAGACATGCTTGCCCCGTGGTAAGGCTTTGGTAAGAATATCTGCAACCTGCTCATTAGTGGGAATATACTCAAGCTTCACAGCTCCTTTCTGAACATAGTCTCTGATGAAATGATATTTGATCCCGATATGCTTTGACCCGTCATGAAATACTGGATTCTCCGTGAGTTTAATGCAACTCTGATTATCACAGTAAATCACTGAAGGTCTCAACGGCTGACCAAATAAGCCAAACAACATCTTGCGAAGCCAGATGGCCTCACAACTAGCTAGACTGGCTGCCATATACTCTGCTTCCGCTAAACTCAATGCTACTGACTGCTGCTTTCAGCTGAACCACGACACCACTGTCGAACCCAACCCAAAACAGTACCCTGAAGTGCTCTTCCTATCAGAAGCACAACTTGCCCAATCAGAATCAGCGTAACCTGCCAATCTCACTCCATCCCCCTGCCTATAATCCAGACCATAATCCATTGTCCCCTGCAAGTATCGCAAAATGTGTTTTGCAACAACCCAGTGCACCCTCCTGGGCTCACACATGAAATGGCTCATCATGTTGACTGCAAAACATATATTTGTTCTAGTGTTGACCAAATACATCAACAAACCAATCAGTTGTCTATACAATGTGAGATCCACCAACTCAGAATCTGAAGCATGAAGCTTCTTCCAGTTGGTGATCATCGGTGTCGACATGGGTCTACAATCCTCCATGTGGAATCTGCCAAGGATGTCCACAATATACTTCTCCTACCCCAGGAAGAAATGCCCCTCCTCCTGCCACACCTCCAAACCCAAAAAGTAATACATCAAGCCAATGTCCTTCATCTCAAACTCCGACGCAAGATCTCTCTTCCAGCTCTCTATGAGTCTCTCTGCACTCGTAATGACCAAGTCATCCAGATACAGCACCAAAATGAGAGGCTCCTCACCTATCACAATAAAGTAAAATTTCGGATCTGCATCACTCTTTGTGAAACCCATCTGCAAGTATGTATCTATCCTAGAGTACCAAGCTCTAGGAGCTTGCTTCAGGCCATAAAGGGCATTCTTCAGTCTGCACACATAGGACTCCTTCACATGCACCTCAAAGCCCTGTGGCTGCTCAATGTACACCTCCTCCTGTATGAAGCCATTGAGAAATGCGGTCTTCACATCCATCTGGTGGATCTTCCAACCCATCTCTGCTGCTATCGACATGATGGAGCGAATAGAAGTATATCGAGCCACGAGAGCGAAGGTCTCCTCATAATCAACTCCCTCTACCTGGGAGAACCCTCTAGCCACAAACCTTGCCTTGAATTTCTCAATGCTGCCATCTGCAGCATGCTTTACCTTGTAAAGCCATCTGGAAGTAACCACGGATTTGCCCTCAGGCCTCGACACCACCTCCCAAACATCATTCTTCATGATTGAAGAATACTCCTCCTGCATGGCCTCTCTCCAGACCTACTGGCTAGCTGCCTCCTAATAGCTAGAAGGCTCAGAGTCAACGATGTTGGCAACCATTGCCATATAGCTACAGAACCTCTCAGGTGGTCTGCTCTCTCTAACCGGCCTCTTCGGCCCAGTAACAGATGTGGCCTCTCTTAAGGTATCCTAAAGCCACTTCGGCTTCCTCTTCCCTGAGCACACTTCTCCCACCGGAGAATGAAACTCCTCCTCATCAGGAGCCTGAACTCCTGAATGTTTGTCTGTTGTCCTCCTGCCTGAACCTGAACCTGTAGATGTTGAAGTACCGTGTGAACTGTCCATCAGTGGAATCCCTAGTGAACTGCTCTACGGACTGCTCTGCATGCTACCCGAAGCACCACCCTCTGACTCTGCGAGCCACTGCTCACGGATGGACGTGACACCGTAATCGATTGACCTCCAGATCCTCCTGATCCCTGCCCACTAGATCCTCCTGATCCCTGCCCACTAGATCCTTACGACTGACTCAACTGCTCCCGAGGGTCTGGCTGATCCAGATACTCTAACTCTCGTGACCTCCTGAAAGCCCTGTCCTCCTCGAACTTCACATCCCGCTTGACAACAACTCTCCTCTGTGCGGGAATATAAATCCGAAAGGCTTTTGAGGTCTCACTGTGGCCCACAAAGATACCCTTCTCTGCAATGGGCTCTAGATTGGTCCTCTTCTCCATGGGTACATAGGAGTATCCAAAACACCCAAAGATACGAAGATGACCAACATCAGGCTTCTTCCCAGAAAAAGCCTCCTCCGGAGTCACATGCCCCAAGGCACGATGCAGACTCCTATTCTGCAAATATACAGCAGTGTTGCAGACCTCTACCCACAAAAACAATGGTAACCCCTGATCATGTAGCATGGCTTTGGCAGCCCCTCCGATGGATCTGTTCTTCCTCTCCGCAACCCCGTTCTGCTGGGGGTTGTAAGGAACTGTGAACTCCCTCCTAATGCCTGCCTCCGCACAATAATCAACAAACTCACCAAGGGTGTACTCTCCTCCATTGTCCGACCTCAGGGACTTGATCTTTCGACCTGTCTGAGTCTCCACAAGAGCTTTGAACTCTTGAAACCGCTTGAAGACCTCACTCTTGGTCTTCAAGAAATAAATCCAGGTCCTCCTGGAGTGATCATCAACGAATAAAACATAATACTCATATCCACTCAAGGAAACATGATACATCTGACCACTCACATCAGAATGAATCAAATCAAGTATCCCAATCGATCTACTGTCACTGCTGGGAAAAGGGGATTTGGCAAACTTGCCCATAGCACATCCTCTGCATGTATCAATGTGATCAGTACTGAAATTTGGCACACCTGTAGTGATCTCCCGCAATGTCCTCAAGGCTCCATGATACATGTGCCCCATCCGCCGGTGCCAAATCTCGCACAGCTCTGAACTGCTAGCTCTGCTGCCGGTACTACTGCTCAATACCAAAAGAGGCTGAAACGCAAACTTGTACACCTTTGCATGGCGTACACCAATCACTCTAGCTGACTCAGCTGGAGCGCCCCTAGGATATATCAACACCTATCCTCTCCTGAGCAATATCTCATATCTTCTGTCCTCCAATGCTTAGACAAATATGAGGTTCTTCCTCATCCCTGGCACATATAGAACATCTGACACCTTCAAGGGAGGTTTGGGTTCCCTATCAAATTTCAATGTCCCCAAACCGATTGCTCTAACAACGCTATCGTCTCCGAGTACTACCTCTATATCAGTGCCACTCTCTGAAAGCTCTGAAAAGTACTCACAGACTCCTGTCATATGACGTGAAGCCCCACTGTCGACATACCAGATACCTGAAGATGCTCCGCTAGTGGAGGGAAATGCACACTCCCTCTCAACCTCCGTGGCAGGTGATCCTACACTAGTGGACTCACAAGCAATGAACCCAAACTCCCGGTCAAAGTTATCCGAAAAGTCTTCTATCTCTGCTGATGTTGCCATGTTCTGGTTCTTCCCCTTCTTCTTCTTCTCCGGACACACAACTGCATAGTGTCCCATCCTCTGACAATTCCAACACTTCACTTTGGAATAGTCCTCCTTGTTCAGCTGCTTACCTTTACTTTGCATTTGCCTCGACCACCACTTGTGGAAGCTTTCTTCTTTCCCTTGCCTTTCTTGCCTCCTGCTAACAATTCTACATCCTCATCCTGCTCAACAGGTTTGGCTGCCTCAAGTTGGTTTTTTCTGATTTCAGTCTGTATTCAATCATCCCAGAACCTCTCCCAAGTAGGAAGGGTCTCACGTGCACAAACCCCATGAACAAAGTTCAGCCATGAACTGGGAAGGCCATTCACTACAATTCACACCAACTTAGTGGGAGGAATGACCTCTCCAACTGCTGCCAACGCATCTCTCACATTAGTGATCTTTGTGAGATATCCAGTTGCACTATCAGTCTTACCCATCTTAATGGTCTTCAGCTTCTCCCTTATGACCATTTTTTTGTTTTCATTGGTACTCTGGTAGAGATTGGTCAAGGTTGTCCACATCTCATGAGCATATCTCTTTCCTCTCACATGAGGAATGACATAGTCTTTAATACCATCCAGAATCAGTGTCTTACCCTTGTTATTCTTCTTATTAAAGTCTGTCAACTGAACAGCATCAGTGGGCACATTAACAGGATGTTGTTGGGTATGCACCATTATACCCTAGACTTCTGCCTCCTCAAAGATGCTCTGCATTCTTTCCTTCCATACGTTGTAGTTAATATGCCCATCCAACCTATCCTCCACCCTCAAGCCCAAAGACATGCTTGTTGTCCTAAATAAACTAAAAATAACACTGTTGTAGTAAAGGTACTGTTTTCTGTGTGAAAAATCAGTTTGCTATAATTTTTCTTCTTGTTGTCCCAAACTGCACTTTTCAGCAATCTAGCTCTGATACCATGTAGAAATTTGATAACCCAACCCCAATTTTCAGTTTCTCCTTATTTCTCCCATAAAGTTAAAAGCCCATTCCCATAGCCATACATTCAACAAGCTGGAAAAATAAATATTTTCTGAAAACACAAATTCTCGAAATTTCACAGTGCTGAAATGCAGAAATAAAACTCAGAAAAATAAATCAGCCACACACAGAACTTAGACACGTTGATTTTTTGTCAACTTGACCCTGGAAAAACCCCCTACAACTCTTGGGGAAAACCAGTTCAAAAGCTCTCTTTATTTCTGAATATGCTTTTACAATGAACAGTAAAACATAGAAAAATTACAGCAAATACAAAACCCACTTATCTCGATTTTCATGTCAACCTCCAATCTGGAAAATCGTGCCAACAGCAATACAGAAATTTACAGGAAAAATACAACAATAAATACTGTACTTGCCGCCTAGAAAAATGTGCCCAGATTTCCATGCCCAGAAAATCTACCTCGAAAACTATGCCCTTTGCTGTTGAATCTGCTCCTCGAAAACAGCATTGTACTTGGCTTGGAAAATGTGCTAAACAGTGCTATACGGATTTTCTACCTTGGTAAACATGCCAATAAATGTTGGTGTACGGAAATGCTGCCTTGGGAAATCCTCATCCTCATCAGAAGCCTGAACTCCTGAATGCCTGCCAACTGACCTCATGCCTAAACCTGTGCCTGTAGATGCTGAAGTACCATATGAACTGTCCATCAGTGGGCTACCCTGTGAACTGCCCTGCGAACTGCTCTACATGCTACCCGTAGCACCACCCACCTAACTCTGAGAGCCAGTGCTCACTGATGGACCTGCCACTATAATCGATGTACCTCCTGATCCCTGACCACTAGATCCTTATGACTGACTCAGCTGCTCCTGAGGGTTTGGTGAATCCAGATACTCTAACTCCCGTGACCTCCTGAAAGCCCTATCGTCCTCGAACTTCACATCCTACCTGACAACAACTTTCCTCTCTGCACGAATATAAATCCGAAAGGCTTTCGAGGTCTCACTGTAACCCACAAAGATGCCCTTATCTGCAGTGGGTTGTAGCTTGGTCCTCTTCTCCTTGGGAACATAGGAGTATGTAATGCACCCAAAGATACGAAAGTGACCAACATTAGGCTTCTTCCCAGAAAAAAGCCTCCTCCGGAGTCACATTGCCCAAGGCACGATGTGGACTCCTATTCTGCAAGTACACAGCAGTGTTGCAGGCCTCTGCCCACAAAAACAAAGGTAACCCCTGATCATGAAGCATGGCTTTGGCAGCCCCAACGATGGATCTGTTCTTCCTCTTTGCAACCCCGTTCTGCTGGGGGTTGTAAGAAACTGTGAACTCCCTCCTGATGCCTACCTCGGCACAATAATCAACAAACTCACCAAGGGTATACTCCCTTCCATTGTCCAACCTAAGGACCTTGATCTTTCGACCTGTCTAAGTCTCCACAAGAGCTCTGAACTCCTAAAATCGCTTGAAGACCTCACTCTTGGTCTTCAAGAAATAAATCCAGGTCTTCCAGGAGTGATCATCAATGAATAACACATAATACTCATAGCCACTCAAGAATACATGAGACATCCGAACGCTCACATCGACATGAATCAAATCAAGAATCCCTGTTGATCTGCTGTCACTGTTGGGAAAAGGGGATTTGGCAAACTTCCCCATAGCACATCCTCTACATGTATCAAGGTGATCAGAACTGAAATCTAGCACACCTGTGGTGATCTCCCGCAATGTCCTCAAGGCCCCATGATACATGTGCCCCATCCCGCGGTGCCAAATCTTGCACAACTCTGAACTGCTAGATCTGCTGCCGGTACTACTACTCAATGCCATCAAGGGCTAGAATGAAAACTTGTACACCTTGGCATGGCGCACACTAATCACTCTAGCTGAATCAACTGGAGCGCCCCTAGGATATATAAGCACCTGCCCTCTCCTGAACAACACCTCATACCCTCTGTCCTCCAATGTTGAGACGGATATAAGGTTCTTCTTCATCCCTGGCACATATAGAACATCAGACACTTTCAAGGGAGGTTTGGGTTCCCTATCAAATGTCAATGTCCCCACACTGGCTACTCTAACAATGTTGTCATCTCCGAGTATTACCTCTATATCTCTGAAAGCTCTAAGAAGTACTCCCGGACTCCTGTCATATGACGAGAAGCCCCACTGTCAACATACCAAATACCTGAAGATGCTCGCTAGTGGAGGGAAGTGCACACTCCCTCTGAACATGTGTGGCATGTGATCCTGCACTAATGGACTCACAAGCTATGAACCCAAACTCCCGGTCAAAGCTCTCCGAAAAGTCCTCTATCTCTGTTGATGTCACCACAATCTTGTCCTTTCCTTTCTTCTTCTTCTCCGGACACACAACTGCATAGTGTCCCAACTTCTAACAATTCCAACATTTAACTTTGGAATAGTCCTTCTCCTTGTTCACCTGCTTACATTTACCTTTGCCTTTGCCCCCACCACCACTTGTAGAAGCTTGCTTCTTTCCTTTGCCCTTCTTGCCTCTTGCCAACAATGCTGCATTGTCATCCTCCTCTACTTGTTTGGCTGCCCCAAGATGGTTCTTTCTGATTTCATTCTGAATGCAATCATCCCACAACTTCTCCCAGCTGGGAAGGTTCTCTCATGCAACAATCCCATCCACAAAACTCTCCCAAGTCTTGGGAAGACCATTCAATGTAATCCGCACCAACTCAGTGGGTGGAATGGTCTCTCCAACAACTGCTAACTTATCTCTCAGAGAAGTTATCTTTGTGACATATGTTGTAGCACTAACAGTCTTAGCCATTTTAATGGCCGTCAGCGTCTCCCTTAAGAGCATTTTTCTGTTTTCATTGGTGCTCTGGTAAAAATTGGTCAAGGTTGTCCACATCTCATGTGCATATGTCTTTCCTCTCACATGAGGAATGACATGGTTTTTAACACCATCCAGAATCAGTCTTTTTCCCTTGGCATTCTTCTTATTAAAATCTACCAACTGAACAGGGTCAGCAGGCACCGCTACTGGGTGTTGTGTGGTGTTAACCATTATGCCCTAGACTTCTTCCTCAAAGATGCTCTGGATTCTCTCCCTCCATGCACTATAGTTGCTCTGCCCATCCAACATATCCTCGACCCTCAAACCCAAAGACATGCATGTTGTCCTAACAAACTGAAAATTTCAAAATTGTGGTAAAGGTTCAGTTTTCTGTGTGAAAAATCAGCTTGCTATAATTTTTCACTTGTTGTCCCAAACTTGCACTTTTCAACCACCCAAGCTCTGATACCATGTAGAAATTTTAGACCCCACTCCAGTTCTCAGTTTCACCGTATCACTCTCTTATAGTTAAATGCCCATTTCCATAATCATACATTCAAAATTCTGGAAATGAAATTATTTTTTGAAAACACAAATTTAGGAATTTCACAGTGCTGGAAATGCAGAAATAAAACACAAGAAATTATATCAGCCACACACAGAAAAATAACACGTTGATTTTTTGTCAATGTGACCCTCGAAAAACCCCCTACAACTCTTGGGGAAAACCAGTTTGAGAGCTCTTCTTTATTTCTGATAAAATGCTTTTACAGTGAAACAGAAATACACAGAAAATTCCAACCACCACAAAAATACAACTTATCTCGTTTTTCGTGCTTAACCTCCACCTCGAAAAATGTGCCAATAGTCAAAACAAAAACAACCTTAAATGTTGTACGGACTCCTTGATTTTCATGCCCATAAAACATAGCAATAAATGATGTTGTATGGCATCCTCGAAATGTGTACAAACAACAATAAATGTTGTTGTACGGCCTCCTCGATTGCATGCACAGGGACAGCAATAAATGTTGTACGAAACTGCCCCAATTTCTGTGCACATGAACAGCAGTACGCTATATGGACTGCCTCGAAATCTGTACCACAAAAACAGCAATAAATGTACCTCGAAATTTGTGCCAGAACTGTTGTACGATTGCATAGGATTAGGAAGTGTGCCAAAGGTGTTGTATGGTTTTGCCTTGAAAAACGTGTCCATAATATGCCTTGAACTACGTGTAAACTTGCTATACGGATTTGCTGAGTGTTGCCTCGGTATGTGTGCCAAAGTTTTACTCTCTTCTTCCTCACTGCTCAGAAATTCTCCTTGCTCTCTCTTGCTCCTTCTCTCAATCTGTTCATGGAAAGAATGAATGACCTCTTCTCTTCTTTACTCCTTTAACCTAACCCTAAGTGACTTTTGGGAAATCCCTAAATCCAATGGCCGAGATAACTTTAGATCAAGGGCTGAGAATAAGTGTGCATTTAATTCTCACTTTCTAATTTTTAATTCACCCCACTTAAATAAAGACCCACTTAGTCTTTTATTTCCATAGTCACTTTTTTACTTTCTAATTTTACATTGACTTTAATAAAGTCACTTCAAAATTAGACTTGTAACTTTATCACTTATAGAGTCACTTTTAAATTAGATTTGACTTTACCACTTATAAAGTTACTTTAAGAGAAAAGTACAAATACATTTGGACATTTTTCCCTAGGCCAAAGATCAAAGCCTTAGGGAAACACTTGTCCTCTAGTACCCAAATTTTAACACTCAACGATGTGGGTTCTCGTCTCCAAGAAATTCGCTAACACTGCACTTGCACGATTGGGATGTGAGGATGATGAGTCTATTTCTGAGTTGCATTTCAGAACCGTAAGAAGTAGTGGTGTAAAAATTGGCAGAGATGGGAGGTAAAATATGGAAGAGATGGCAGGTATGAGGGGCGTTGTTAGCGCTGACAAATTTTTGGGTGGGTTGGCATAAATGTTCGGTGGCCTATATTAAATTTATGTGTTATCATTTCTGAATTGCAGGCACAACAGGTAATGGAAACCACAAAACCAGTGGTTGGGCAAGGCCACAAAACAATGGCTCAAATTGGAGTAGGGTAGGTATTCTCCTGCAGCTTTGATACCATGTTAAACTCAACAATGGTAAACACACAAGATAAGATAAACGTGAGATGTCATATTATTCACAATGATATACATTTATAGTATATTAGGTGTGACTCTTGGATTCCATATTCCAAGCCTAATCCAAGGTCTATTGGGCTTCGTATTCACCATTTGCCTTCCACACTAAACCTAGGAGGATTAGATGTCCAACAATAAGTCGATTCCATGAGAAAATCCTCTAGATCGATCAACCACTGCCAATCACTACTAGTCTGATACATCAAATAGTTGGGCTACACACAAGGCTGAGAAAATACTCAAGATCACCAACCCTAGTGAGTCAATTGAATTATTTATCAAGTTGACCACTAGGGCTTCAACATAAAAATTGAATATGCTAGAGGTAATTGAAGGCTTCATTTTGTAGGGCTTCAACATAAAATTTGAATATGCTAGAGGTAATTGAAGGCTTCATTGGGTAGGCCTTCAACATAAAAATTGAATATGCTAGAGGTAATTTGGAAAATTGCACAAAGAGGATGACCCTTCAACATTTCCAACAAGGTTCCTGCATATATTCTTACCCTACCATAATTTTATCTGCTGAATGATAGATCATTGTGTTAATTAAGGATGTCAGAACACCTCTCTAAACAAATTTTAAAAAGTGAGCTTGTTAAACCTAGAAAAAGCTCTTAAAATCACCTTAACTTCCAAAGAGAAGCAATGAGATCAAAAGATGAAGAAGGGGATTAGGGATGGAGAAAAACTTTTAGAATTATACAGGGAATAGATATTCGCAGCCTTCTAGTGCAGTTCATATCATTTTCATGTCTGCTCTTTTTAACATTTGTGTTTATGATCTGTTTAGTATGATGCAACCAATGAATACAACTAAAATGAAAAGAAACAAACAACCAAAAGAAGAGAATTTAGACTAGAGAAACAAATTTTTATGTCTGCTCTTTTAAACATTTGTGTTTACCTGTTTAGTACAAGGCATGCAATGAATACAACTAAAATGAAAAGAAACAAACAACCAAAAGCAGAGAATTTGGACAAGAGAGACAAATTTCACAAGGGAAACATTTCAGCTGTCAGACCTGTTAGCTCCAATCCAGCCTGAGAGATCATGTTCCAACCATTCATCCCTGACTTTTCCAAAAAGCTCTACTAGTTCTTCACTGCTTTCACCCCACTCCATCATTATAACAGGTTTCAGCTTTGACCAGTTGTCCAGTATTCTTTCTACAGTTAATCCAGGTGCAACCTTTTCACTATATTGTTGTTAGATACTATATTGATATTATCTGTGAACCACTCTAAATCAAATTGACAAATATATATTTCAATTAATCCACTATAATCTGAAAGCAACAAGTGGTAACGCTAAGCACACAAGGATGATAAAAAGGGCATGGACATGCAAACAAGAAAACCAAAGTATATAAAGTAACACAATCATGTAGACATAATCCTTACCGAAGACTTTTGGATCATGGGTTTCTTTATTTCCAATAACAGACGTGCAAGCAATAAATTCTCATATCCTGTTTCAACTACTGGTCGAACCTGTAGTAACAAATAGGATTTTCAAAACACTGGCAAATAGTTCATCCCTGCCCACTTACAAAGCTATATATCTGCTAATCTTCTCTAGGCATGATCAATTAACTTCCAGAATAAGAAATGTTTTTATGAGATATTGCTTTATTTACTTAGTGCTATGGATCAGAAATATTGAGGCAACATAACTCATTAAAGTCCTTTTGATAGTCATTCACAAAAATGCAAATAAAATACGTCAATTGGGTTTATCTAAGGTGGTTGGGCAGAATGATTGGCATCCTGCCCACCTAGGATCAATACCCATGAGTAACATGTTAAGCTCTAATAGAGTATATTGCTATCATGACTTTGAACCTTGTCTGATTAGTCCCAGGTAGACAGAACAATGTATATTCTCCCAGTAAGATATAAAGATATTTCTACAGGAAAAAAATAAAATAAAATACATTGTTATTTTGTTTTGGAATTTGAAAAGTGGTCATAGCCTTCAAAATTCCCTTACGAGTTTTTTTAATACCTTTAAGCAATTAACCAGAATTTTAGAGCTTTTTGTAATAACAAAATATAAGCAGCAAGCCCCGAGGGTTAGCTCAATTGGTCGAATCACCGTTGTTAAGCACCTCTGCTATTGGGAGGTCACAGGTTCAATTCTCTCGACACCTTCGGGGTCAGGCTCCGTGTTTGAGCAGGGAGGAAGTGATCCCTCTGGGTTGATCTACCTGGAACAATATTCCGCGGACATAGCGAGTCATCGATCTACAGTGACCATGAATCACATAGAAGAAAAAAACAAAAAATAAGCATCAAAAAGGTAGAGCCCCAGCCAACGGCCAAAAATGCCTGACTAGACAAAAAGGATGAGCAAGCAAAGCCCTCTACACAAAGTACCAGCAACAGAGATAGGCACCCAGGCAGCAAAGTCTGAAATGTTATAACAGCTAAAAACAAGGCTTAGCCAGGATAGCATATGCTAGGGCTATTTTCTGAGCGATCTGATTGATATATATATATATATAAAATGAATTGTCTAAATTTTAGTGTGAATACCAATAGAGTATCTGATTTTTTGGCTTATCCCTTAATTAGGGGAAAGCTAGTTTATTAGTTACACATATGAACACCTTATAGAATAAAAAGAAAGCAGTTGCATTGTCAGGGTTGTTAATCAATTTTCTTTCAGAGATTCTAATGGCTTCACAGTTTAAAAGAAAGAAGTTTTCTTTTCAGTGGCTGTAAAAATTAATGTTTGGCACATTGGCATTTTTGTGAATATTCTATACATGTTCGTGTGGTTGCTTTTGTTCTCTTGTAAGCAATATTCAATGTTAAGGTTGTTAATTCTCTTAATCCTTCTTTCATGGAGATTATAATGATCTGGCAGTTATTAAGGAGTGGAATAAAGCATAGTTTTGATCCACTCTATCTCTCAAGGGTTTCTTTGATGTTTCAATGGTATCTTTGGCAATTTGGTAAAGGGTTTTTAAGCAATATTTTTTGGTGAAATCTTCCATTTAAATACACTTTCTATCTACCTTATTTTCCATATAAAAAGTTGATTTGCTAGAGATTATTCCACATATTAAATGCTAAGAATTTTACTACGGAGAATTGCTAGGGACATTAAGGGCAGTGTTACGACCCAAACGAGCAAGCTTGCTAAGGTCCCTACAAGCGGCTAAGATAGCACACGCAGGACAAGTGCCCATGGTCACCTCAGCATGAGTCCCCACTCTTTAAGCCCAACTCCTACTTGAATGGCTATGGGAGGATTCCCTGTAACAGATGCTTCATCCAACAATTGGTAAATTGGTGCCTTGTATGGGGTCTTGGGTGAAGAGAGGAGTTAATTATAACTTGTTTAATTGATTTGGACATGCTATTTATGCAGAGAAATAGTGCAAAGCAACAAAGTATTTTACTCAAAACTCAGATAATAAACACGTAAATAGCTCAAAAGACTCTAGAGTAAAAATTTAATATACTTATGTTAATTTATGCTTATGTTCTATGCCATTTCAGATTAGGGCACAATACTGAAGAAGATAGAACATACTAATAGATCGACAGAAGACAAGCCAAAACAGAGATAATAAATGGTGGCGTTACGGCGATCAGCAGGATGCTTCTACCAACAAAGTCTCCAATAGTTCATTTAGCCAAGCGTGTCACACATAACCCCAGAACAACCCAAACAAAGAATATGCAGCTCCAACGCCATCAAGAGAGAGAGAATTCCTCCACAACAATGTGTGTGTCAAATGAACTCTAAGTCTCTCCAATATATAGGAATCTTTGGGGGTGTGTGACACGTCCTTAAGACATTTAAGTTCATATTTTTTATTCCTGTGCCGACCTAGCACATAAGTGGAATAAATTCAAAGTACATGTTCTGCTCATCTGCTCATCCGATCAAGATGATCTTTAGATCAATCTTACACCTCTCCGAAAGAGGAAAGCAATAAAAATATTGCGATCGTCATTTGAGCAGCACAACCTGGAGTTTGGACCTAGTGTCCAATTTTAACACTCCCTCTCAACTAGGGAGAACTCCGTCCACAAGTGCAATCCAAACATCGTGCGTCATCCCGTCGTAACTTGCTTTGCTGGCCTCTTTATTTCAGAACAGAAGTGGGTCAGTGACAAAGACATCATTCCCAGCTGACAGATTTAGCCCAGAGGTCAAAACCTCTGTCAGACTCACAAAGAGTCTCTAACTAACCCGAAGTTGGTTCATCTGACCCGAAGTCAGCAGGAGGTTCGAAACCTCACTATACTTGATCCCAGATCAAGTGGTTGGACTGTGCCATCCTAGATAGAGACACAGCACTGACAAGGCCCATCGCTCTTGCTACTAGTCTCTAGCCTTTCAAATCTATTGCCAAATGAGAGGTACTTCCCAGCCCAACTCAATGGGTAGGATGCATACGGGTATTAGTCAAAGAGAGTAAACCAACTCAATATTCACAATCTAAGTGGGTCCAAGCACACCACAACAAGAGCCCGCAAGCCTGCCTTGTGGCTGCTCATAGCTCCGAGAAGTCAGTCTCAGCCCCCAGAAATTCCTGCAGCTCATCGTCCAACAGGACCCTAAGAATAGGGTCGTTCCACGATACCAAGATTCTCACGGCAGGTTAGGAACATGACCTTCCCCAAGGGCATTGTGAGAATATCTGCAACCTGCTCATCAGTTCCTATATGATCGAGCCTTACGGCGCCTCGCTGTACCATATCCCGGATAGTGGTACCAACCATCAACATGCTTGGATCGATCATGGAACCCGGGATTCTATGACAAATGAATCCCCCTCTGGTTATCACAAAGGATAACGGTGGCATCTAGCACATGCTCGAACAGCTCACAGAAGATTTTTCGCAACCAAGTGACTTCACAACAGGCCATACATGTTACAATGTATTCGGCCTTAGCGGTGCTCAAGGCTACCGACTTCAGTTTCCTGCCCGAAGCAGATCTACATGTGAAGTAGCATCCAGATGTGCTCTTGCGATCCACCACACTACTTGCGATCCACCACACTACCAGCCCAATCGGCATCAGTATTACCAAGGAGAGTCATGCTCCTGGCAGTGTATCTCAGCCCATGGTCTATCATGCCTCAGAGATATCTCAAGAGTTTCTTGGCACCAATCCAGTGAATGTTATGATCAACCATGTGTTGACTCAAAGTTTTTTTTTTCACTGCACAACATACGTTCGGACGGGTGTTCACTAAGAACATCAAGGTCCCTATGAGTTGACGATACTTAGTAGGACAGGCCCAGCAACGCTGCCACACTCAACTTCTTAAAGTTGAGTTCCATCGGTGTCGACACAAACTTACAGTCAATCATTCCAGAACTTTCCAGAAGCTTCACAATATATTTTCCTTTAGAAAGGAAAATCTCGCCAAGTCTCTGCCAGACCTCCAGGCCTAGTAAATAGTGCATCAGTCCTAGGTCCTTCATCTCGAACTCAGCAGCGAGCTCCCTCTTGCATTGATGAATGAGAGGGTCAACACCTGACAGGAAGAGGTCGTCCACATAAAGCACCAGAAAGAGAGGCTTCCCCTGGACAACCTTGAAGTAAAGGTTTGGATCAGCATTACTTCGAGTGAAGCCCAGCTTCATCAAGTAGCTATCTATCCTCTCGTACCAAGCTATGGGTGCTTGCTTCAACCCATAGAGGGCTTTCTTCAACCTGCAGACATGGGTGTCCCAATCCTGGACTTCCAACCCCAGAGGTTGCTCCACATATATCTCTTCCTTTATCACACCATGCAGAAATGCAGTGTTCACATTATCTGATGAAGACTCCATCCTTGCATAGCAGCAAGGGCTATAATAGATCAAAAGGTGGTGTATCGGGCCACAAGTGCAAATATGTCATCATAATCTATGCCTTCCTTTTGAGAAAAGCCACGGGCAACAAATCTTGCCTGAACTTTTCAGCACTTCCATCAGATCCATGCTTGATTTTGAAGCGAGGTGACAACAGCTTTGATCTATGGTCTAGGAAACATATCCCATATATCACCCTCATATCCTTGCAGATTTAGATACTTTCCAGTTTCTTTAAATGTTCCAGGTGCATATTGTACTCATGGCAGCTAGATACCCCTGGTATTTATATGGCTTCTTGGTTTTCCTCTGGAATTTCCCCCTCTGAAGCCATATGTCCCTGAGCCATGAGGATCTTCTTTCGTTCAGCAAAGGTATCCGCTCAAGAGCATATACAAATATATGCTCCCTCTTAATGCCAGCTTCTCTTTTGAGAGAAGACTTCTAATTTAAATGAGGGCATCCAAGACACTAGCTTGGTAAGGAGTTTTATGGTCAAAGCCATTAAAGACTTATTGCCATATACAGTAATATTGCTTCCATGCATCTTGACACGTATCGTATGCTTGTCAAATAATGGAGATCATTTATTCATAACTTTACAGGCTTTGCTAAGCATGGATCAAGACTCCAACGTCGTGACTGAAAGGCTGCAAAGACTTCTCAGTTCACACTTCATGTTTATCATTATGCTGTATTACTGTCACAAGCTTACAACTATTATGAATTTCATAAACATGAGTGTCTGTCTATGTCACTGTCATAATGACAGTGACGTAGAATCACAGATTTAGAACTATCACATTCATCACTGCTTGCGGAAAATGCACTTTACTTACATCTCTTGGACTCTTGTCCTTGATGTACCAGGCAGGGTTCTCTTCCTCCTATACCTGCAAAGAGTACTGTTGCTCCAATACTTCTGCCTTAGCTGCTCACAAGGTCCTCTGCTGCTTCACATATTAGCTGATCAATCTGCCTTCTTTCAATGACAATGCTCCTCTAATCCTTCAAGAGGGCTTCAAAGGTTCTGAATGCTATTGCAAAAAAAATTTCTTCAAAATTGTTGCATACACTGCTGCAATATTGTTCTTTATAAACATCCACTAATCTCAAAGCTCTGATACCATGTTAATTTCTGCTTATGTTCTATGCCATTTCAGATTAGGGCACAATACTGAAGAAGATAGAACATACTAATAGATCGACAGAAGACAAGCCAAAACAGAGATAATAAATGGTGGCGTTACGGCGATTAGCAGGATGCTTCTACCAGCAAAGTCTCCAATAGGTCATTTAGCCAAGCGTGTCACACATAACCCCAGAACAACTGCGGATCTGTAGAGCTCTTTGCTGCATTATCACGATGGCCTTGGATTGTCACAGAAATTTGGCTTAGGCAAGAACACCTCGACCGACTGAGAGAGCGAGAGGAATGTAGCCTTTGTTTGGACGGAATGAAGCTTGCGGTTTATACACAGACTTTTAAAATCTTAAACAAACACAGTAAACCCCTATAACATACCTGGATTTGCTACAGGTTCCTTTATTTGAGAGGCTGCACTGAAGTTCTGGGCTATTTCAAGCCTTCCAAACAGACTTCGGCCCTCACTCTAGGGCTGCGGCCTTCTACAGATTCTTAGCACAGAACTGCGGCCATCTACAAGGGTTTGCCCACCAAAAACAGGTTCGAACATTTTCAGAAAACTCCCCATGGAGCTCGGCCTTCCTGCAAGGTTTCATGCTTTCCAAACGTCGGCATCTTTTAAGTCAACGTCGGCATCTTTTAAGTCACGCGACGTTGTTTCCAGTCGTCGAGACACTTCCGCCTACGGAGAACCAACTACTTTACTAACTTATGCCCTCAAAAATCGGAATCCACCCACAGTTGCTTTTGTTTCAACGCTTTCCATTAGGAGATTTGATATTGGGCTTGCGGCGTCCTCCAAAAAAATGAGGTAGGGACTGCGTCCCTCTTACAGCAGCATACGCTGCCCTTCCACGCAGGCTGAGACAGACCCTAAACCCACGCTATCACCTACAGCACTTGAGAAGTGCATACACTGCCTTTTAGTTGCAACCCAGAATGGTCCCTAAAGACTGCGGCTGATTTTTAGAGAATGGATCTCCCTCCATGCTGAAGGTTAGGGCACCAAACAGCCCCACAGACTGCCCATGCTATCACTTGCTGTGGTGGTATAGCCTGCGGCCTACCACACAGCCTTGCTGTAGCTTACGACACTCTTATTTGCCCTTTGAACAGCCCTCATCTTGCTGCCCTAGATTCTTGACATACGCTGGGCGTTGCCTTCCCCTAGCTCTGATACCATGTTAATTTCTACTTATGTTCTATGCCATTTCAAATTAGGGCACAATACTGAAGAAGATAGAACATACTAATAGATTGACAGAAGACAAGCCAAAACAGAGATAATAAATGGTGGCGTTACGGCGATCAACAGGATGCTTCTACCAGCAAAGTCTCCAATAGGTCATTTAGCCAAGCATGTCACACATAACCCCAGAACAACCCAAACAAAGAATATGCAGCTCCAACGCCATCAAGAGAGAGAATTCCTCCACAACAATGTGTGTGTCAAATGAACTCTAGTCGAGAAGATTATCTCACACCCACCTTTGTGTAAGGTACTTCACAAGCTTCTAGCTCCAACTTGGAGTGACTTCTAGAGAAGTGTGTCCGACCTTCGGGTCAACTATGAGACTGGAAGAAATCTTCACCTAGTTGGAGATACCCCCGATAAGGGTTTGACCCACTAGCTCCAATAGCCCCAACCTCCAAGATGTTTGCAATGAAGACTAGCACCTTCATTTCACCCTCCATGTGACTATGTAACCCCTTAGTGAATGATCCCTTCAGCTTATATGTAACTTGTATTCTATGTGTTTATCATATTTAAACATGTTAAAACAAGAGCCAAGAAAAGTAGAATAGAAAATTCCAACACAAACTGTACACAAGATGTTTGCAAATAAAAAAATTTTATGGTATTTGATCTCAAAATTCAACAACAACTCGAATGAGAGGAAGGACTAGCTTTTTATAATTTTCTTTAGTAATGGCTAGGTGGACTGTTGATTTTTGTAGCATCGAATGCGCTCTAGCCTCGAGATTTTGCAGAGAGGCTAAGACACATGCATTCTCTAATACCCAAAAATCGTTTGGGGAAATTCCACCCGGAGAGGATTTAATTAAAATAATTAATTATTTTTAATGTATTCTTAAATCTAAACTTAGGAAATGAGAATAATTAAGGGGTATTAATTAAATCGGGTGTGAATCTTCTAGATAAAGGCGTGGATTGAGTCCTAGATAATCTGTGCCATTGATTAAGATCTAATCTTGGTCGTTGATATGTCAACAAGAGATTATAAGAAGGAGCTCAATGGGCACTTGGAGAACACACTTGAGATTTGCAGAGATCAATTTTGTTGGGTGATCGAATTCTCAGAGAGGCAGCGCTGAGATACTAGAGAGATCCAGCAAGATCGTTAGAGTGAGGGGCAGGGATAGTAGATCGAAGGAAGTTTTCCAGATCCGGGGAGTGCAGAGCAGAGAAGACGTTGAGAACCACAGAGAGGCAGCGCAGTCCCACGCATAGGCAACACATAGCTTCAGAGGGAGTTCCCTATTTTGCTAGGAGACAGTTGAGATCTAGTGTCGGAAGCCAATGTGTAAGTCCGAAGGGCTAGAGGGTCGAGTTTCCATTTAGCAGGAGATCAGCTGGAGGAGTGACGCAGTCCCACAAGCTGTGACGTGGTGACTGTGTATGCAGGCACAGTTACTGCGCAGAGATAGCGCAGGGCAGCTTGTCTTCAGTGCAGAACAGTGCCAGATTTTCCGTGTCAGTGTGATATTTTATCACCACCTCTTTCATCAGTTTTTCTCTGTATCAGATAGCCAAGTTGTGCATCCAATGATTTGTACTCAGATTACTATTGCATAATATTAAAACCCTCAGCTGTTGCACCGATTTTCCCAAGTTGAGTTTTTTCGGGGACGATTGTCCAAAAATAACGGTGTACTTATGTGTGTGTGTGTTTCTATCTTTCCTGTGTTGTATTTTCCGCAGTATTTTATGTTGTGTAGGTCGCAGTGAATTTAATTCGATATTTGTCGTAGAAAACTACAAGTAAATTGTTAGTTTAATTAAACAATTAGAATAATTAACATCAGTTGTTGCAATAGGATTGGATTTTACAACAGGAAGATCAACATCGCACCGAAAGAAGTTTTGAAGCAGTGACAGAAACAAGAACTCGACAACTACGAAATCAATCAATTTCAGAGTATCTCGGCAAGTGGAAGAACTTACCCGTTGAAGATTCCACATGGGAGGATGAGAATTTTATACAAAAGCATCAAGAAATAATCAAGCGTTGAGGACAACACTTGTTTGAAGGAGAGGGGCATGATAGATCCCTATATTACTAGTGTAGTCCCATATTGTTGTTAGTGTAGCCCCCTTATTGTTATTGTTGGACCCTTGTAGCCCCCATATTGTTATTATTGTGCCCCATAAAACCCCACTATTTTTATTGTTGTGCCCTTACATTATTATTGTTAGGTTGGCTAGGATTATATTGTGACCCCATGGACTCCTATATATAGAAAGGAGGTTTTGTCATTTGAATCATCTAAGAATTGTTCATTTATGTAATTTAAAGGAGGTTGCCCCCTCGAAGTGGCTCATTTCTAAGGCGTTGAACTCTCTTTTCTTCTATTTTTGGAGTTGGTTTCCTAACACAACATCAACATCCTACATAAACACATCTCCAAGACTTTTAATGTCAAGAGTCTCATTCCTTTACAGACCTTATCAAGGTCTTCATACCTTTTCTATGGAGATGTCACAGCGAATTCTTCTAGTCATCGCATGTTGATTTATTATATTTTCTTACATGACTATAGTTGCATCTTTTGCGATCTCTTTTTTCTTTCTTCACATATTGCTCCCCAGGAATTTCCATCCATAGTTCCTCCATCTTTGTCAACTACCTCATATTCCATATGAGGACATATTATGTTGATTTCATCTTGTCAATATGTGCTTTCATGCATCTTTCCAAGGGAAGAGATCCCTTTTCTTTGATCATGCTTATGAGGTAGAGCATTTACCCATGCTATCTACAACTATATGATGACATGACTTAATCTATCAAATATATACATACCTCTTTTCTCCTTTTGATCATCTAGACTTCCTTCGGCAACTACCTTTCCTTGATTGAAAGTACTTCAACCATCTTGACATGCAACACTCCATTGTCACCATACCCTCATCCTTCTAAACAATGGATTCTACACAAGGTGAAATGATCAGCTAGACACTTGCTTCTTCCAAGAGAGGTGAACCTTCTAATGAAGATTCCAAGGGAGGATCTTGATTATCCTCATCTTGCAAATGCTCCTTCCTAATGATGATGATGCATGGTGAACTCTTTATATCCTTTATCATGCTAGATGACTTTCTTCTACCCATAAGTACTACTTTTGCTTTCAATGAGGTAAACAAGAGCTACTTTCTTTCTATGATGATTGTTACAACCATGTAGACTTCCACTTCAGTTATCTTAATGATGTCATGAGCTCTTACTTCAATTATATGATGTCGTCTTCTAATATGATGCATCCTATCATAATGTTTCCGACCGTAATAGCTATTACTTACAAAACTGAAAAGAACTAAGTGAAGGAGATTATCTTAGTCATAGTAGAGATCTTTCACTTCCTTCTTTGATTTCTTCTTTTCAGGTTCTTCCACTTCTTCAATGATATAGGCTTCATTATTTTCTTTCCTTTTGTTGTCCTTCTTGAGATTAGGACAATTTCCCTTGTAGTGCCCATATTCCTGACAACCATAGCATTGGATCTTCGACATATCGATCTTCTTCTTTTTTTGAGGAACAAACTTCCCAAATTTTCCTTTCCTCCTAGCCATGGCAACAAATGCTTGAACTTGCTCGTTTGATCCTACATTGCTTTTTGCCTTCAACCTGGTATCTTCAATTTTACACAATGACCAAAGTTCACTGAATGGGGTAGCTTTCTTCTTTCCATAGATGTTTGATACAAAGTTGCCCCATTCCTCTAGTAGTGCATTGAGCACCACGATGGTCATTTCTTTATTAGACATTATTTCCCCCAACACTTGCAATTGGCCTCGTATTTTTGACACCCTCATGAGATATGAGGCTAGTCCTTCTTCTTTTGATACCTTCATCTTATATAGCTCTATTCTTATAGATATGACTTCTCTAACAGTGCTTACGGAGAACAATTCAACTAACTTCTCGTAGATTTCTTTTGATGTTTCCAATTTTGCAACATAAGGTATGAGGGGATCCTTGATGGATTCTATGAGAATCCTTTGATCCCTAATTTCCCCTTTCATATACTTACCTAGAGCTTGAGCTTCGTCCTTTGGAGGCTTAGTGATTGAACCCTTAACATATTCAACAAATTCATTTTCTATGAGGATCAATCAGTCCTCTTCTTCCATGCAAGAAATTTTGATGACCCAACCAATTTGTTGCTTTCCTTGCAAAATGAAGTCATTTTGATAGCAAATTCAAACATAAATATAGAGGTACTTACTTGTCAAGTGAAGATGCTTCCTGATGGTGATATCTTCAACTTGATGCCTTAATGATGTTGATGATGGAAGATGTCTTCCTCTAAAAGTGATCCTTGACTCAAGGAGAGGGAGATCACCTTGATTCCTTGATGATGATGACAATGCCTCTTCTTGCTTCCTTGGATGATAGTGTAGAATGTGGTGGCTTTCTGAAGGTGCTTCAAATGTAGGGTCTTTCTTGGATTGAGTGGATTTCGATTCCTTGAGTTCTTCTTTTCTTTGTGATGAAGATTGATCAATGTGTAAGCTTCCCAAGAATGCTTCAATTGAAGAACCCTTCTTTGAACGAGCTAGGGTTTTGCGGTATTCTTTGATGCTCCTTAATTACTTTCTTCAATATGATGAGAGGGTTAGTTCTTCTTGATGATTGATGCTCTTGATGTTTCCCAGATGATCTTCTTGTGCTTCAGCCTTTGAGTATCCTTCTTTAAGCTGCCTTTCCTGTTCGTAGTCACCTTAGCTCTGATACCATGTTGAGAAATCTAGGGGCAGCAAGTAGGATGATTTCTCTTACTTTGATAACTGCTTGTGATATATTTTTCTTAATTAGATTCTTCTTTCCTTTATTACATTTAGTGTTCCTTTCATCAAACAGCTACCAAACCATAAAGACCAATAAGACAAGAGGACACAGGATATAGGCTATCAACCAGGGCCAAAACCTCTCATCTTGAGAGGAAAGCCCACAAGAATTCTTCTCTTCTTATAGAACTTCAATTGACGAATTCCAAGATCTATGACCCTTGAACAAGACTCCTCCAAGACCAATTCAAACCTTTTCTCCTTGATGAGATTTCCTTCTAGCAACTTCAACCTCAGCAACTTCTGCAATTTTGATCTCCCAATAGATTCTTCTGCAACTTCGACCTCCCAGCAGATTCTTCTGCAATTTCGATCTCCCTATAGATTCTTCTACAACTTCGACCTCCCAGTAGATTCTTCTGCAATTTCAACCTCCAGCAGTTTCTTCTGCAGAAATCCTAGGTGACACGTGTGAGTGAATGTTGGAGATTTTGTCCTTCTTTCTCCTTCGCTTGAGATGAGACCTTTTCCTTAACCTTCAACATGTGGAGTAATATAGCCCAAAATCAGTCCCTAAAGTGCTATGTTCTTCCTTCCTTTGTCTCTCATTTTCTTCGCTAGGTATTAGCCTTCTTATTCTAGCTTGATCGAACTTCTTGATGCTTGAGTGTGTACTTGAATGAGGCCAAGTGCTTCCTTTATATAGGCTTCTCAACTGTCCAATAGGCCGACTTGTCCTTCTAACTAGGTCGACTTGTACTTCTTGAAGGCTGACTTGATCTTTGCATCATGACGAGGTCTTGAAGGATTTTTTGACTCTACTTTGACTCAAATAATTTTTTCTTTACAACATGTAACATGCCCAAATGGGTCTTCAATACATGAAAATGACTCAATTGCCTTGTAGACTAAATGACAAACCCTACAAGCACTCAATGTGTGCTTGACCTAAAAATAAATTTCCCTTGAGCATGAAACCCATGCCTCAAGAACAACAATAATAAATTCATTCTTCTTTTTACATTGAAAACAAAAAAATCATGATTACATATGTCATTATGAAGACCGAACCTAGTAACATATTTCAAAAAAACTATCACCTAGGAGAGATGCTTTCATAGCCAATGCATCTGATTTTGTGCTATCTTTCCAAAATAACCATTGTTGGCTGCAAAACATTCTTCTCAAAGCTTGGTACTCAAACAAAAGTCTTTGGAGGTGTTACCCACCATTTTGTGGGTGATATCCCTAGGAGAAAAAATGTATCCATGATGGTCTTCAACTAGCCATCCCCTTATAGACCCAAGCAGTTAACCCAAGAAAAAACCATAAAAGGCAAAAGGCATATGAAGAAGGGTGGAAAAATCAAGGTCGAGGTAACTCATGTACCACGATTGCTCCCTCCTACACATTATTTACCCAAGTGTGGGCCTCCCTTTTATTAGCTACCCTTGAACCATGGCATGTGACCTAGGTTGTTCCCCTTCATCCCCAGACTCATTCATAGATTGCTCGTGGTTCACCTATTGGACAAGGAAGATGCACCTGGTTCACCATGTCTAGCCATCCCCACAGTTACATCATGCACTTGTGTCTACAGGCATCTTCGATCTGTTTGGAGACCCATTAGGACACTTGTGTACCCCCACACCCATTTGGGAGCACCACAGGTTTATTATTTGGAGAACAAGGGGTCAACCCCTTGTCCACTGCTTTTGGGAGTCCTATTTCACATTATGGCACCTATAGACTTCATTAGGCCTCCTTTAAAGCCCAACAACACATATTATTGATCATTCGACCCTCTTGAGAGGCTTGACTCTTTTATTATTGAGCTAGTTTGGTGGGCTTGTCACCAAAAGGTTGTTATTATGCACATTATTTTATTTTAGGGTCTACATTAGGCCAAAATTAGCTAAAAATCGAATTCATTAGGCATTGTGTAAATACATGATGAGTTGATTCATTCTCTCATCACCACTTGGATTGGATCATATCTACTTGTGAGATTTTCGCTATCTTTTGAGGATGGGATTTTTGCGATGAATGGAGGAATTTCAATGTTTGGTTAATCTTCTTTGCCTTGGAGCTTCTATGATTGGCATATCTTGGTGATTGGATATATTCTTCTTAAATGTAAGTATTATGTTAATGTTATTTTGAGTCTTTATGTTGCCGCATTCATGATATTGAAATTTTCGCTATTCTAGGGTTAATTTGTTGCTTTTCTTGGAACGAAATTATGGAAATTGAATCTCTAAATAGTGTTATATCATTTATGGGCCATGTTTGAATGAATGAATGTTCCTAGAGACATTCTTGTTGAATTTGTCTTGATAAGTCACCAAATATTGCTCAACGAAGTATAAATAACCTCGAAGTTGCTTCCATTAAGCCCTAATTCCCAACGAAGTTGCTTTTTAGGCCTCCTTGACAAGTGAAACTAAATCCAAAATTCAAATCTCCCATGACTCCATCTCTCCCAAAGGACTAGGCATTGGTCCTCCTTTGGTGATCACACTAAAGTTCATATTTTTCTCTCACCTCCTTTCTTTTCTAGGTCTAGCCCCATTAGGTCTCCTAGGGCATCAATTTATTTGCAAACCACCCACTCGAAAACTTCGATCTCTTGGTATGCACTGAGTTGGAGTGTCTCCTAGGTGCCCTACAATTTTGAAGAAATTCCGACGGTGGGATTTTGAGATATATCAAGCCCTAGCCTCGAGATTGAATCTTGCCCTCGGTTTCCTTAGGCTAGTAGCCTCAATGAGATCCTTGCATTGCCTTTCATTGAAAATTCATTCTTTGATCCCTTTCTCCTCCCTAATTAGGTCAAGTATATCATTAGTTGCTAAATCTTATCCACTTGGTCCCATGTGGTCCCATACATTATGAAGGTTAATTCTTCAAAGATCAATTGGAACCTAAGTTTCCACAAGAATTTTAGGGCATGGCGATCTCCTTCATAAGGCACATACTCAAAACCTAATCCTTGAAATTCTTCTTAAGCCCTTCCTAGAGAGCCTTCCATCTTGCCTTCCAAAGCAAGCAAGCCACAATCTTGAGCCTCTCTTGTGAATAAGCTTCTAGGATCACCCTTTATCCTATCTTTAATCTATTTATCTTCATGATCCTTATCATATCGAGTCTCCTCTCGTCGATGAAAGTCTGTAAAGAGTATGGAGCCTTTGTCGAGTTGGCAGTGGGCTATTGCTCCATTGTTGCCCTTGACCTAGCAATTGTCCCTCTAGGATCCCCTTTTAGGACCCCTACTAGTTTCAGTGGTAACATTTTGACGTCGTTGTCAGGGAGGGAACAGGTCTACCTCCCTAGTGAATCATTGAGGAATTAATTCATTAACGACATTTCTAAATATTCCTCTGGCGACTCCATTCATTGTCCAAACTCTTAGTTTACTTGAAGGCAACTATATTCCTCCTTTAACAAGGGTTGTTGCAAGAAGGGGAGAACGAACTCCATCACCCATTAGAACTACCCTTCTCCCTGAATTTGAGAAGGTCAGTGATCCCACCCCAAAGATGGCATCTAGTTCCACCATTGACCGTCCCAAGATGACCAATAGTGAAAGACATTTGGTTAGTGTCTTTGCTCCTTTGAAGTTGAGTGATGATCCTAAACCATTACCTGAGAAATACAATCGATGGTTACCCAAATTCAAAGGCGATGTTACAATGAGTGTATGTAACTTTGTTGAAGAATTCTACTGGCATATGTCCCCTAGAATGATTTTTAATGAAGATAGGATCATGATACTTTTTGCTTTATCACTTGAGGGACAAGCGAGAGAATGGTACCTTAGTCTTCCCCCAGCATGCATAGAATATTTTGATGATTTCAAGGACTTATTCATAAAGAGAAGGTCATGCAATGCCCAAGGAACCTATAACATTGAATTTTTTTATCAAATGACTAGGGGGAAGGAAGACATCCGTGAATTCATTCAAAAATTTGATAAGGTAGTCAAGGATATCCCTGATCGTCTTAAACCACTCGATGCCAACATCCTTGAAAAAATCATGAAAGTCGTGGGTGGCCACCTGACTTATGCATCAAGGGACAAGAAACCTTCCACATTGACAGAAGCTAAAGAGATAGCAATGGAAGTTGAGGAAAACTTACGAATCTCGAGTGGATGCCAATGATCACCCTAGGGCCAAAGTCGAGGTCAAGAAGGAAAAATCCAAAGATCAACATGAAGAAATCCTTATGGTCATCCTTAAAAATATGAAAAGGCTTACTTAAGAATTCAATTCCCGAGATAGAATAGTCATGAACAAGATCACTACCTTGGAGAGGGCCCAAAAATCTAGCTACAACCCAAAGGGAAAACCCTTTCCTAAAAAGCAAAGTGAAGAAGCCAAGCCAGGGTCATCCCAAGTCCCCAAACATTTTGGCTCCATCTAATGCAGTGGAGCAAGATTCATCTTCCGAAGATGAGCAAAGTGAAAAGGACGAGAGTGATGATGAAGTAGCTGAGCAGCATAACCTCGTAGAATCTGATGTCTTCAACATTTTGTTGGGAGGTTCATACACGCATCCTCACATTAGTGAGGTCACCATTAAAGAGTAAAAAGAGGAGCCCATTCTTAATGTTATGATAATGGAAGATTCAAAGGGGTTCAATATTCACGAAAAGACAACACTAAGGACCCTACAATCTCTAAGGAACTCAATAAAGATGACTCATTTCCCAAGCCAGCCCCTCCTAAAGAAACTCTCCCTAAAATTCCTCCAAAAAATGACCAAAACTAAAGCCAATCTGAAGAAGGATCCTCCAAGGAAAGAGAGCCTCAAGTGTTGATTTTTGTAGCAATGGAAAGTGCTCCAAGTCTCATATTTTGTGAGGAGGCTTGGACATCAATATTCTAAAGAACCCAGAAACCGTTTGTGGAAATTCCACTCAGTTCATGTTTTATTAAAATAATTAATTATTTAATGTGGTCCCTAAGTCTAAACTTAGGGAAATTAAATAATTAAAGGGTATTAAATTTTAATAAAACAGAGTGAGAATCTTCTAGAGAATGAAGATCAAGTCATGTTTTAATCTTAGCCATTGATTAGAATTCTAATATGGGTCATTGATTCATCAACGAGAAGATTATAAGAGAAGGCTGGAGGGTCATTTGGAAAGCAAGTTGGGCACACACTCAATACCCGAAGGAAATCGATTCTGAAGGAATAGAATTCAATTTCAAAGGGAGAGTTGCAGAGGCAAAAGAAGGAAGGGGAAGTCAGCAAAGGCAAAGAAAGGCAAGAGGAGGGCCACAGGGGGCAGCACTAAGTCCCCACGCAGAGTGACACAGTCTAACGTAGGGACTGCACAGAAGATCACGCAGAGTGACGCAGAGGGAGCTAGGGTGTCTTCCGGGTGTCAGAAATTCTCCCGGAGGATTTGGGGAATTCATCTCAGGTGTATTCTAGAAGTCTTCTCATCTAATTCTTGTAAAAGATTTTTCCTTGCTGAAGAATAATAACCCTCATTTGTTGCACCAGTTTTCCCACACTGGGTTTTTCTGGGGACAATTGTCCCAAAATAACTGTGTTCATGTGATTGTTTCTATTGTGTTATATATGTTTTGTTCTATTTTCTACTTATGATTAAGTGAATATTGCAGTTGTGTTTATTTCAAAATTTACTAGAAGAAAATCTGTAAATAACTTATCATAAATAAGTAGGCGAAATAAATCTATCACTGCAGTAGTGTTTCAGTTTGAAAATTTCACATGGTATCAGAGCAAAAGACAAGTAACAGAAGAGGATGTTCTGAAATGGAACGAAGGCCCGACAGTGATGCAGCGTCAGCTGGGAAGGGTTCACGCAGTCCTCCAAAACGCATGGAGGAATAGAGGGATCATGACGTTTCAATTCTGGCATCCAGACTAGAAGAGAAATTTGCCTGTGTGTCAAGCATGGCCTCTCTAGAGATCTGGTATATTCACAGTGGAGCATCTACGCACATGACGGGAGTTCGAGAATGCTTCTCAAGCTACCAGGAGGAGTAGATGAATTTTCAAATCACTATGGGAAACAAGGAAAAATGTACCCCTGTCGGAAGAGACACCTTAATATTTCAAACAGAAGCTGGCAACACGCTTCGGGCCACCAACGTACTGCGTGTAGCAAGATTAGGGATGAATTTTCTCTCAGTGTCTCAACTTCAGAACAAGGGTTATGATGTATACTTTATTGGCAACAAAGTTTATGTCAAACACCTAACTTGGAAAAAGAAGGTACAAATTGGAGTCAGAAGCCATAAACTGTACAAGTTACAACTTGAGTCCCCAATGGCACTGATAGGCAGTACTGATGAAAGAGATTTGAATGAATTATGGCATAGAAGAATGGGGCATCAACATCATGGAGCCTTGAGAATTCTCAAGAAGACTGTCACGGGAGCTCCAGAACTTCGCACCAAGTGAGACGATGTCTGCAGAGGGTGCGTATTAGGGAAGTATGCCAAGGCAGCATATCTGAAAAGCAGTAATAGAGCCAAAAGTGTGTTGGGATTGATACACTCAGACATCTGCGGACCAATGTCCATGAATGCTCTCAGTGGTGCAAAGTAGTTTGTCACCTTTATCGATGACCATTCCAGAAAGACATGGATCTACTTTCTGAAGACCAAAGACGAGGTCATGAAACGATTCAAAGAGTTTAAGGCTCCGGTGGAGAATCTAACAGGAAAGCGGATCAAGACATTACGATCGGACAATGGTGGAGAGTACATTGACAAGGACTTCACAAGGTTCTGCGCAAAGGAAGGCATTAAGAGAGAATGGACTACTCCATATAATCCGGAGCAGAATGGGGTCGCTAAGAGGAAGAACATGACTATTGTGGAAGCTGCGAGGGCAATCTTGTATGATCAAGACATGCCCAAATTTCTGTGGGCTGAAGCTTGTCATACAACTGTGTATGTGCAGAACAGGGTTCCTCATAATGCATTGGGTAAGGTTACTCCTGAGAGTGTGTTCACTGGCAGCAAGCCTGAAGTGAGCCACTCTAGGATATTTGGCAGTATAGCGTACTGCCATGTACCCGATGAGAAGAGGAAGTAGTTGGATCAGACTGCTGAAAAAGGGTACCTTGTGGGATATAGTGATAATGCGAAGGCTTACCGCACTAAGTTGCACGAAACAGGGAAATGGAAACGAGTTTCCGAAATAGGTACGAGTACGAAACGCGACCCCCCCAAATTTTGGAAATGGGGAAACGCTATATATATATATATTAGAATTTAGGACATTTAAGAAATGTTATGTGCAATCATAAAACATACATGATAAATTATAATTTATTACATTCAAAGCATAAACTATAATTCTCTAAATTTACATCACATTTACTCATGAATGATCACAGACACAATGAAAATAGCAATATCGGAATATCCAAAACCTATCAAAATCTCAAAATCAGCCTTTATTATATATATGAGGTTCCAAGTACAATAAAGACTATGAGGCTGCAAGTACTATAAAGTTAAAAGACTAGTACTCATTATCAGAATCCTTATCAAAAATAGCAACAGAAAGATGCTCAGCAGTGGATCGTGTAGCTGAAGAAGTGAAACGACTTGCTCAATTCGTGTGATGAGAAAATGAGGCAAGAGTCATTTTATAAGTTGAGAGAGCCATCTAGAAGCATCCAAAAGACACTTTCCATAATTAAAAAAATAATAAAACACACAAACCCAAAGAAAAAAGCTAAAAAAGAAGTTAAAATGTCGAAAACACGCCCGTACGACCTGGAAACGTGTTTCTGTCTGTACAGGGCACGTTTCCCCAAACGGCCCAGTACGGACGGAAACACGTTTTCAGGCCGTACGGTACGGTGAAACGCATTTCCGTTTCGTTTCTAGGTTGAAACGGACCTCTACCCAACGTTTCCTACAACAGAGTTACCGCATCTATATTCCCGAGAGTAGGAAGATAGTAGTAAGACGAGACGTGAAGTTCATGGAGGAGAGAGCCTTCAAGAAATCTCGAGAAATGTCTTCAGCTACGCAGTCTAAGAAGGATCTGTTGGTCCAGCCACAGTGACCTACGGATGATGGCTCTAGTGCCTCTCTAAGGCACAAGGATCCTATGGAAAAAATTTCCGAGGAAGTGCGAGAAGGAGAGCAAGGGAATCCACCCACCACCAATGGAAGGACGAGCAGAGAACTACAACAAACTCTGAGGGATGCAGAGGAGTTTGTTGGAGCTCCTAAAAATGAGAAAAGGGAACTATTGTAATATTATTTGTTTTTGATAAGTTAGCATAAGTAGTCAAATAATTTTGAAAATGTTAAGGTAGGATATGGATGCAAAAGAATAGAAAAGTTAAAAATGTTAGGAAAATTTGACTGTTTTATAAACATCCTATTAAAATTGGACAACTAGGTCCAAACTCCATGTTGTGATGCTCAGATGAAGATACCAATATTTTTATTAGGTTCCTCTTTCGAAGAGGTGTAAGATCGATCTAAAATTGATCTTAATCCGATGAGCAGAACATTTATTTTAAATTTATTTTTAATAATTTCAAATATGTGCAGGTCAGCCTTAAGGTTTTACACCCCAGCAAATGTGTCACACACCTCAGTGATTGATATAAATAGAGTCAAGGTTGGAGGACTTTTTCACTCATCTCATCCTCACACAACATCTCCTCTTCTGATTTAGTACGAGCTCTTTGGAAGCAGTTTCGGTTCACACGTGAGAAAGAAGGACGAATTTATTGCAGCTAGGGTTTCCATGCAAGTTTGACCAGTGTTGACTTTGGTCAACGCATGGTCCAAAGAGGCTGAATTTTGGTGGAGACTTCGATTTTGGAAGGCCGTACATATTGGCATTAGAACCGAGGTCAAAAGGTTCACCGAAGACCGAGCTGCGTTGACTTTCCTGCTGTTGTCTTGTGTTGACTTTTCTTAACAGCATTTACTTTTCTTGGGTTGACTTTGAGTTGACCGTGTCGCTGTTTTGAGGACTGTTGTGACACATGCTGGGTTGGCTGACCAAGGAGACTTTGCTGGTTGAAGCATCCTGTTGATCGTCGTAACGCACCACCACATTTTTATGTTTCTGGTTTGTCTTCTGTAGATCCACTGGTATGTTCTATCAGCGTTTTACTTGATTGTTTA
>CM076581.1:1318437631-1318589556 GCA_034641835.2 Pinus albicaulis | reverse complement strand
TTCTTTATGGTTGTGGGGGCTTTCCATTCCTTAATGGCTTTAATTTTGTTTGGGTCTACTTTAACACCCTCGTGAGATACAATATGAGCCAGATATTCCACTTCTTGTACTCCAAAGAAACATTTGGATGTTTTTTCATATAATGGTTTCTCCTCCAATAGTTTGAGTAACCTGTCAACATGTTGAACATGATCCTTCCAAGACTTGATGTAGATTAGTATATCAACAAAAAATACTAGCACAAATTTCCTAAGGGTTTGAAAATGGAATTCATCAACCCTTGAAATGTAGAATTTGCATTGTTAAGGCCAAAAGGCATGACCAAAAATTCATAATGACCTCATGAGTTCAAAATGTTGTTTTCAGAATATCTTCAGTCTTCATTCTAATTTGATGATATCCTGAAAGAAGATCCAACTTGCAAAATAAATTGCTCCATGTAATTCATCCAATAATTCATCAATCACAGAATGGGAAATTTGGTCTTTAATGGTGAGCTTATTGGAGCTTCCTATAATCCGACACATTCGCCATGATCCATCCTTCTAAAATTAACACACAGGAGCAGAAAGAACTTTGACTAAAGTTGAATTATACCAGCTCTAAATATTTCTCGCAATCATACGTTCAATTTCGCTCTTTTGGAAGTAAGGATATCTATAAGGCCTGATGTTTGGAGGAACACTTCCTGAATCAAATGAATAGCATGATCATGATCACGAATAGGTGGGAGTCCTTTGGGAGTTTCAAACACCTTGGAATGATTGTCCAAGACTTGTTGGAGATCCGCAGAAATAGATGATTTTGATGTCAGAACTTCTACAGAGCATAATTGTGCAATTACGCCTTGTTGTTATTTCTTTAGAAGCTTTTTCATGACATTAGAGCTTATTATCCTTCCTGGCTTGCCTTCAATACCCCGCAATTCGACTTCCTTTCCTTCTGAAAAAAATTTCAAGAAAAGTTCATGAAAATTAAAAGCTACAGTCCCCAAATATTGTAACCATTGTACTCCTAGTACAACATCAGCAACTCTCATAGGAATGGAAGGCATTGGACTAGTCAATACACATTCCCCCATGGTTAGCTTGATATTATGGAATTTCGCAGAGCAATTTATAGTTCCTCCATTTGCAACCACCACTTCACATTTTGGTGCTGGGTAGAGGAAACAATTCAATTCCTTGGCTACCTTACAATGAATAAAATTATGGGTACTACCCGAATCAATCAACACTATTACCTTTTTCTTCTTGATATGTCCTTCTGTCTTGAGAGTTTGAGTGGTAATTCCCGCCAATGCATTACATGATATGGTCGGACTCATTTCTTCTTCTTCTAGGGTTTCTTCCTGGTGTATATCCTCTACTTTGAAGTTTCTTCTTCCTCTTCACAATCTATGTAAAATAATTTCTTCTCAGCACACTTATGACCTTTAGTGTATTTGATATCACAACCGTAGCAAAGCCCTTTTGCTCTTTTTTCTTCCAATTGTTGTGGTGTCAACCTTGTAGGTTGTGGAAATCTAGGCATAGCAACATTTCATTCTTTATAGAATTGAGTGGTAGGCTTCCTTGTCGCCATTATTTTACATTCAACTTTTCTTGCCAACCTGAATGCCTTCTCCAATGAATCTGGTTCTAAAACGCGAACTTCACGTTGGATATTATCCCTTAAAGTGCCTATGAAGAGATCAATCCTATGTTCCTCTGGAATATCAGTTACCCTTATATTCAATTTTTGGAAGTCCTCAATGTGCCGCCCACTAAACCCTTTGTTTGAGATTTATCAATCAAGCAAAGAAGGTGTTGCTCTTTGCATCCTCATAATGTGCTATCATTTCCTCCATAAAAATCGACCAAGTGACACTTACCGAGCAAAGCCATCGATACCATACAAATGTATTTTGTTCTAAATGTAAAGTTGCAATGCGTACCTTTTGTGTGTTTTGCACGTTATGGAGATCAAAATATTGTTCCATCTGTAGTATCCATGTTACAGGATCCTTTCCATCAAACTTCCTCATATCCATTTTTGGAATATGGTGGTTCTTCCCGCCCACATTCAAGTTTATGAAATCACTATTAACATTTATTTTGTTCTCATCATGAGGTTCTTCTAATATATTTCCACCATTAGGAATCATTTCTTGTTTTAAGCTTGTCATCAAGCCTTCCATGTATGCTTTTAGATCATTCTTCATGTTTTCCATGTTGTCTTTCATGTCATCCATCTTAATTTCGATGCCCACTTCCATGCCATCCATCTTAGCTTCCATGCCATCAATCTTAGCTTCCACGCCTTTCTTCAAACCGTCCATCTTCACTTCCACGCCATCCATTTTAGCTTCCATGCCTTTCTTCAAACCATCCATCTTCACTTCCACGCCTTTCTTCAAAACTTCCATTTCATTTTTTGTTGCTCTTTGTGAGAGTGAAATTTGTTGCACTTGCTCTTGTAATTTTGATACATCATGTTGCAATTCTTCTTCTTCATGAGTCATAGTAGAGCTTTCCAAAGGCTTAATGGGCGTTGAATTCTTTTTTGGGGCCATTTTATAATCCAATACTGATATCTATTCCACAATATGCCCTTGCAATCAATTCAACTTGATTCTTCAAACAAGACTTATGCAATTCGGAAAAAAAATACACACCTTTTACTTGCTTTTGAGGAGCTCGATATTGAAATTTTATTATCTCTGTGATTGCAAATTTTCAATATCTGAAATTCAGCACTGAAGTAGCCCTCTGAATTCTCTTTTGAATGCCACCAGTCTGACTTGATTTGGATTCTCCAAGACAAAGTTATGCCCAAACTTCCACAATGACCTAATTATGGATTGGTTCAGTATAGTGAACTTGTACGACTTGCCACGTGTCACTGTTTCGTCCTTAACCTCTGAAATTGATATCCAAGAAACTATAGTCCGTGTAATTGTGACCACTTTTTACGGCACTCAAATCCAATGCTCAGAGAGAGAGTTATTGAAATTTTCCCACGATCACTCCTTTGACTGCACCAGAGCCCGAAAAGCACTACATTCCACGTATCATATCTCCAAAAATATTGCGAACCAAGCTCTCAAATTTTTTGAAGAATTTACTTCAGATTTCAAATTTCTTCGGCACCATATGAATTTCAGACTCTGAACCTTCGTACAAAAAAATTTATAGTGCAAATTCCACGATGACCTGTTTAGGAGCCTGAAAAAATACCTAACTTACACAGATTATATCTCCCCAAATATTGCGAACCAAGCTTTGAAATTTTTATACAAGCTTCCTCAGGATTTCGGCTTCGCACCCTAAAAATTTCAGCTTCTGAAACTTCGTAGAAAAAAAGTTATAGCGAAAATTCCACGATGACCTGTTTTGAGCAGCGAAACCCTAGAATCCAAAGCTCTGATACCAAATGTTGTGTAACCAGCTCCAAAAATAGAAGAAAAAATATATCAACGCCTTAGAAATAAGCCACTTCGAGGGGGCAACCTCCAATACATTACATAAATGAACAATTCTTGGATGATACAATTTACAAACTCTTTCTATATATAGGAGTCCATGGGGCCATAATGTAATACTAGTGGGCCACAATGTAATCCTAGCCGATCTAACAATAATAATTTATGGGCACAATAATAACAAAATGGGGGTTACAAGGGTCCAATAATAACAATAAGGGGGTTACACTAACAATAATAAGGGACTATACTAGTGATATAGGGACCTAACAGATATACCTTGGGAAAGAAACACGGAGAAATGCACCTTAGAAATGTGTCAACATCTTCATGCAAAATTGCAGAGAGATCTCGTGGCTTTGACTCTACTTGCTGAGAGTCAACAAAGCCTCGAAATAGTTACACATTCTTTAGGCGAACTGGTAGCTGTGTACCGAAATCTTAGGCCAATGACTGATACATTTGTAGAAGTCATGAGAAAAATAAAGGAAACAGTAATGGGTCCTGATAAATGGGAGGATGTAAAAAAAAGAGTTACAAAAGAAATGGCAAAGTCCATGTTTAATTTTAAAGAAGGGCCGAAAAGAAATATGATGAAGGTGAAATATCTCAAGCACCCTGGTATAGCTCACTATTTGTATGATAGGAACCTTGTGGCCTATGGAATAATCCCATGGAAAGACGAGGTTCCTCTTTATTTTGCAAAATTGTTTTATGAAGAATTATTTTTGGAAATGAAACCCAATTAAAATGACCTTCCATCAGAATTTTTGGTCCTAGGAAGGGTCGATCGTGTGGCCATAGGGGTCCTAGGCATGATGTTGAGTTGCCTCACCCTGAGCCACCATTGGTTAGTCAACATTTTTGGGTTGAAAATTTTCGGTCAGAGATGGAAGCCACTTATCAAATTAGTCGAGAAGCAAGGGATGCCATCATCGACAATGTTCACAGTGGATTGGGTGGAGTCGATGTTTGTATGAATCGAAAAAGAGCACGTGAGAATGGACGCACCAATTTTGTGTATTGTACAAATTAAGATATTGACAACATGAGTGTTGAAGATCTCAAAATATATGCAAATAATTGTCGCAATGGTTGGCAAGACCTAATTCTTCATGAGGAAGAGGGCACTGGAACAGTATGTGTTAATTGTTAGGGTTCACTTATTTTAACACATACATGTACAATTTGTAATAAATACACATGTATATGTATACATTTATTTGTATGTACATTAATCTAACAAAAATGTATCATTATATGTTAGAACACCATTTTCAGTTGTCACGCATGATGAATGACGAAAATGTTAATATCACGTTCAGAGCCTCTAGTTCAAATAATCAAGATGGGTCTCACCATCAAGATATGTTGACAAATGTTAGTGTTTTTTAAGTGATATTTTTAAAATAAATAATTGTGCACACATGTACATGTACATATATAATAATAAAATGTTTTAACAGATTTCGATTCCATCCGATGTTTTTGGGATGGCGGTAACTTCTTCTTCCTTGGGAGATGTACCTTCTACTTCCTTAGGAGATGTGCCAAATCCACAACAAGTATGGACAATTTTTCACTTTTAAAATTTATGTTTAAGTTATATATATTCCACCTCAAAAATTTCCATTAAAAATTGAGATATATATCTATATCTTGAGTTATTTTAAATTTTTTGAATTTTAGGTTTTTGGAGATTTTCTTTTGGAGCCTCTCTTAGGAGATGTCCCAAATTCACCTACAGAAGTATTCAATTTTTCACTTTTAAATATATATATGTTTTTTTAAAATTTAAAATTTATAAATTGAAGTTTATTTAAGTTTTATTATAAATTGAGATCTTGATCTTGAGTTATTTTATACTTTTAAAATTTTGAATTTTAGGTTTCTATAGAAGATTTCTTTAATCCACGGACTCTAGCGATGGAGATAGGAACATCCACACCATTTCAACCATTTTAACAAGTTGTCTAACTTTTTTTTAATATTATTAAAAATAAGTTTATATATACATGTGAATTTTCATCCGAAAATTTTTAATATATATATATATATATATATATATATATATTGTACAGTTTATTGTTGGAGATGTTCCCATGGGGGAAGTAGCAAGCGAACAAATGGAGAGGGAACCTCATGAGGTATTGCATGATTTTTTTTTATATTTTTTTTTTTACATGAAGTTCTATATATTCTCACTCATTTTTAAAACATCAAATTTTAATGTTTGTACGTGCATTGTGTACAGGTTCCCCATGCTTTGCAAGATAGCTCGCGGATTGAGACTCTGGTAGGAAAGAAACTACATCCATCTGTATTTGATGGATGATTTCTAGATTTTATTAAGATTTATAGTATTAAATATACTTTTTTATACATTATCTAGATGCAGTCACACACACACACACACACACACAGATATATATATATATATATATATATATATATATATATATATAACTTGATACTTGATACTTGTGAGATCTACAATTTTTGGACATATTTTATGTGAACTACATTTGGATAGTTGAACTACTAGCAATTTTGTGATCTATAAATTAATGTTTTTATTTTGAAATACATTTGCCATGTGAAGTAATTTTGTGTTATAATTTGTTTTGTTTTTTAAAGTTAAGTTTTGGATAGTTGAATTACTAGTAATGTTGTGATCTATAAATTAATGTTTTTCTTTTGAACTACATTTGGCATGTGAAGTAATGTTGTGTTAATATAATTTTTTTTTGTTTTTAAAAGTTAAGTTTTTGATGGTTGAAGTACTTTTGGCATGTGAATGTGAAGTAATGTTGTGTTATAATTTGTTTGGTTTTTAAAACTTAAGTTTTGGATAGTTGAACTACTAGTAATGTTGTGATCTATAAATTAATGTTTTGCTTTTGAACTACATTTGGCATGTGAAGTAATGTTGTGTTATAACTTGTTTTGTTTTTAAAACTTAAGTTTTGGATGGTTGAAGTACATTTGGCATGTGAAGTAATGTTGTGATCTATAATATTTTGTTAAATTAAAAGTTAAGTTTTGGATGGTTGATCTACATTTGGCATGTGATATAATGTTAAAAGTTTTTATTGGATAGTTGAACTACAATTGGCATGACATGTGAAGTAATGTTTTGATATAATCAAAAAGTTTTTAAAACTCAAGTTTTGGATGGTTGAAGTACATTTGGCATGTGAAGTAATGTTGTGATCTATACTTTTTTGTTAAATTAAAACTTTTAAGTTTTGGATGGTTGATCTACATTTTGCATGTGATATAATGTTAAATGTTTTTATTGGATAGTTGAACTACAATTGGCATGGCATGTGAAGTAATGTTGTGATATAATAAAAAAGTTTTTAAAACTCAAGTTTTGGATGGTTGAAGTACATTTGGCATGTGAAGTGATGTTGTGAAGTGCAATACATATTGATGTATCTATATATACATAAGATTCTATGTCTTGTTAGATGTGTTGAAAAAAATCATAAAATTTTAAAAATGCAATCTATAATTTACATATATGTTGGATTATTTTTCATCAATGCACATGCATAGAATTTAAGCTACTTTTAGTTAATTCAATTATAGAAAATATATATCCGTGTACAACATTTTTCATCAATGCACATAGAAAAACTATTTGAATTTAGTTAATTGCTTGAACTAGAACATATATATCCAATACTTCAACATTTTTCATCAAAGATGAATTAGAATTAAGCTATTTTTAGGTTAATTTCCTAGAACATATCCGAACATTGGACAAACAAATTTTGTACTAGATTTTCTATCATGAATAGAGATGTGGGTCAAATCCCACCAAAAGTCGGAGAAGTGCTCCGAGTCTCTTGTCTAAAAGGAATCTTCATACAAAACTATACTGTGGATGATTTATTTACATTCCATACTTTTCATCATGAGAAGGCTCAACCAATAGGAGTTTTCATCATGTGGGAAAATGTTTGGAACACTTGATTGTACTCAAGTAATCTTAAGATTGCTTTTGATCTCTACATACTCTTGCTTGAGTGAAAAAATTTCCAATGGGAAGAACATAGATTTTCAACCGAACTAACCATATCAATTGAGCTCTATTTGAAAAAAGAGTAAAGAAAAGCCAACATGCCAACAAAACATTCCAACAAAATAACATTCTTGGTTGTCATTTTTTTATTGGAATAGCTAAATCATATTAAGGATTCTGGACATCCAAAAAAAATTCAATGAAGAGAATAATAAGAATCCAAAAGTTTCTAAAAAGAATTATTGCCTCTTTATTCTTTTTAAGAATAATTTAAGAATTCCTTTTAGAAACTTTTGGATTTTTATTATTCTCTTCATTGAATTTTTTTTTGGATGGAGAATCATTAATATGATTTAGCTATTCCAGTAAAAAATAACAACCAAGGATGTTATTTTGTTGGCTTTTTGGTTTTTTTTACTTTTTTTTCAAATAGAGCTCAATTGATATGGTTAGTTGGATTGAAAAACTATGTTCTTCCCATTGGAAATTTTTTCACTCAAACAAGAGTATGTAGAGATCAAAAACAATCTTAAGATTACTTTCAAGTACAATCAAGTGTTCCAAACATTTTCCCACATGATGAAAACTCCTATTGGTTGAGCCTTTTCTAACCTTTTCCATTTCACTAGATACCTTCATTGACCTCTAAAAAGTAGTTGATGGGCTATATGTTCTGCCTCTTTCCCATATAAATCCCTTTAATTTTGATTGGAAATATAAGAAGTAAATATATGTTTGTTGAATTGGGGTCAATGTCATTAATGCACTCAACTAGGTAGCCTTGTTGATTTATAAGTTGGTAAATTGATGACATTAGTAATCACCTAAATCTACACTTTGGATGAGTCACTTTGTCAAAAGAAGATTGCCTTGAGTTATTATATGGACAAGAAATTTAACCTTTCTGTCCTGTGAATAAGATTCTATTTCAGATTTTTCCTTTTTGAATTTTATTCAACTAGTGAAATATTTATGCAAGTTTTTAAAACTCAAGTTTTGGATGGTTGAAGTACATTTGGCATGTGAAGTAATGTTGTGAAGTACAATACATATTGATGTATATATATATATATGTAAAAACAATCATAAGATTCTAGGTCTTGTTAGATGTGTTGAAAACAATTATAAAATTTTAAAAATACAATCTAGAATGTACATATATGTCCATTATTTTTCATCAATGCACATGTATAGAAAAGCTACTTTCAATTAATTCCATTCTAGAACATATATATCTGTACAACATTTTTCATCAATGCACATAGAAAATCTATTTGAATAGATAATTTCTTTCCAGAACATATATATCCAGTACTTCAACATTTTTCATCAATGTCAATAGAATTAAGCTACTTTTCATCAATGACTATATATAGAATTTAGCTACTTTCAGTTAATTTCATTCGAGAACATATATATTCAATACGTAAAACATTTTTCATTAATGCACATGGGAAAACTACTTGAACAATTAATTGATTTCTAGAACATATATATATATATATATATATATATATATATATATATATATATATATATATATCCAATACATGCAACATTTTTCATCAATGCACATAGAAAATCTACTTTCAGTTAATTGCTTAGAACATATCCGACCATTGGACAAAAAAATTTTGTGCTAGATTTTCTATCAGGAATAGTGTTAGGTCCCTATATCACTAGTATAGCCCCTTATTATTGTTAGTTTAAACCCCTTATTGTTATTATTGTACCCTTGTAACCCCCATTTTGTTATTATTGTGCCCTTAAATTATTATTGTTAGGTCGGCTAGGATTACATTGTGGCCCACTAGAATTACATTATGGCCCCATGGACTCCTATATATAGAAAGGAGGTTTTGTGAATTGTATCATCCAAGAATTGTTCATTTATGTAATGTATTGGAGGTTGCCCCCTCGAAGTGGCTTATTTCTAAGGCGTTTATATCTCTTTTCTTCTACTTTTGAAGCTGGTTACACAACATTTGGTATCAGAGCTTTGGGATTCTAGGGTTTCGCTGCTCCAAACAGGTCATCGTGGCATTTTCGCTATAACGTTTTTCTACGAAGCTTCAGAAGCTGAAATTTTTAGGGTGCGAAGCTGAAATCTTAAGGAAGGTGTCCTAAAAATTTCAGATCTTGGTTCGCAATATTTGAGGAGATATCATCTGTGGAAGTTAGGTATTTTTTCAGGCTCATAAACAGGTCATCGTGGCATTTGCGCCATAAAATTTTTTTTACGAAGGGTCAGAGTCTAAAATTCATATGGTGCGAAGCTGAAATCCTGAGGAAATTCTTCAAAAAATTTCAGAACTTGGTTCGCAATATTTTTGGAGATATGATCTGTGGAAGGTAGTGCTTTTTCAGGCTCCTGAATTTCATCTCAAAGAGGTGATCGTGGGAAAAGTTCAATAACTCTCTCTCTGAAGATTGGATTGGAGTGCCGTCAAGAGTGGTCACAAGTACACAGGCTGTAGTTTCTTCGCTATCAATTTCAGAGACAAAGGACAAAACAATGACACGTGGCAAGTCGTACAAGTTCGCTCTACTGAACCAGTCCAGAATTAGGTAATTGTGGGAGATTGGACACAACTTTGTCTTGGAGCATCAAAATCAGGTCAGACCTATGGCATTTGAAAGAAGCTTCAGAGGGCTACTACAGGGCTGAATTTCAGATATCGAAGATTTTCAAGCACAGAGATAATACAATTTCAATATCGAGCTTCTCAAAGCTAGTAAAAGGTGTGTATTTTTTTTCCGAATTGCATAAGTCTTGTTTGAAGAATCAAGTTGAATTGATTGCAAGGGCCTATTGTAGAATAGATATCAATATTGGAGTCTGAAATGGCCCCTAAAAAGAATTCAACACCCATTAAGCCTTTAGAATGCTCTACTATTACTCATGAAGATGAAGAATGACAACATGACATGTCAAAATTACAAGAGCAAATGCAACAAATTTCGCTCTCGCAAAGAACAACAAAAAATGAAATGGAAGTTTTGAAGAAAGGCATGGAAGTGAAGATGGACGGTTTGAAGAAAGGCATGGAAGTGAATATGGACGGTTTGAAGAAAGGCGTGGAAACTAAGATGAATGGTTTGGAAGCTAAGATGGATGGCATGGAAGTCGGCATGGAAGTTAAGATGGATGACATGAAGAATGATCTAAAAGCATACATGGAAGGCTTGATGACAAGCTTAAAACCAGAAATGATTCCTAATGGCGGAAATATAGGAGAAGAACCTCCTGATGAGAACAAAATAAATTTTAATCATGATTCCATAAACTTGAATATTGGCGGGAAGAACCACCATATTCCAAAAATGGATATGAGGAAGTTTGATGGAAAGGATCCTGTAACATGGATACTACAGATGGAGCAATATTTTGATCTCCATAACGTGCAAAACACACAAAAGGTACGCATTGCAACTTTACATTTAGAACAAAATACATTTGTATGGTATCAATGGCTTTGTTCCCATAAAAAAATTGTCACTTGGTCAATTTTTACGGAGGAAATGATAGCACATTATGAGGATACAAAGAGCAACACCTTCTTTACCCAATTGATAAATCTCAAACAAAAGGGTTTAGTGGGGCAGGACATTGAGGACTTCCAAAAATTGAATATAAGGGTAACTGATCTTACAGAGGAACACAGGATTGATCTCTTCCTAGGCACTTTAAAGGATAACATCCAACATGAAGTTCGCGCTTTGGAACCTGATTCATTGGAGAAGGGATTCAGGTTGGCAAGAAAAGTTGAATGTAAAATTATGGCGACAAGGAAGCCTACCACTCAATTCTATAAAGAAGGAAGTGTTGTTACGTCTAGATTTCCACAACCTACAAGGTTGACACCACAACAATTGGAAGAAAAAAGAGCAAAAGGGCTTTGCTACAGTTGTGATAGCAAATACACTAAAGGTCATATGTGTGCTGAGAAGAAATTATTTTACATAGATTGTGAAGAGGAAGAAGAAAATGAACAAGAAGAGGATATACACCAGGAACCAGCCCCAGAAGAGGAAGAAATGAATCCAACCATATCGTGTAATGCACTGGCAGGAATTACCACACCTCAAACTCTCAAGATAAAAGGACAAATCAAGAAGAGAAAGGTAATAGTGTTGATTGATTCAGGTAGCACCCATAATTTTATTCATTGTAAGGTAGCCAAGGAATTAAATTGTTTCCCATACCCAGCACCAGAATGTCAAGTGATGGTTGCAAATGGAGGAACTATAAATTGCTCTGGGAAATGCCATAATATCAAGCTAACCATGGGGAATATGTATTGACTAGTCCAATGCTTTCCATTCCTATGGGAGGTGCTGATGTTGTACTAGGAGTACAATGGTTACAATCTTTGGGGACGGTAGCTTTTAATTTTCAAGAACTTTTCTTGAAATTTTTTCAGAAGGAAAGGAAGTCGAATTACGGGGTATTGAAGGGAAGCCAGGAAGGATAATAAGCTCTAATGTCATGACAAAGCTTCTAAAGAAATAACAATGAGGCGTAATTGCACAATTATGCTCTCTAGAAGTTCCGACATCAAAATCATCTATTTCTACAGATCTCCAACAAGTCTTCGACAATCATTCCAAGGTGTTTGAAACTCCCAAAGGACTCCCACCTATTCGTGATCATGATCATGCTATTCATTTGATTCCAGGAAGTGTTCCTCCAAACATCAGGCCTTATAGATATCCTTACTTCCAAAGAGCGAAATTGAACGTATGATTGCAGAAATGTTAGAGGCGGGTATAATTCAACCCAGTCAAAGTTCTTTCTCTGCTCCTGTAGTGTTGGTACACAAGAAGGATGGATCATGGCGAATGTGTCCGGATTATAGGGAGCTCAATAAGCTCACCATTAAAGACAAATTTCCCATTCCTCTGATTGATGAATTATTGGATGAATTACATGGAGCAATTTATTTTACCAAGTTGGATCTTCGTTCAGGATATCATCAAATTAGAATGAAGACTGAAGATATTCCAAAAAACAACATTTCGAACTCATGAGGGTCATTATGAATTTTTGGTAATGCCTTTTGGCCTTACCAATGCACCTTCTACATTTCAAGGGTTGATGAATTCCATTTCAAACCCTTCCTTAGAAAATTTGTGCTAGTATTTTTTGATGATATACTAATCTACAGCAGGTCTTGGAAGGATCATGTTGAACATGTTGACAGGGTGCTCAAACTATTGCAGGAGAAACAATTATATGCAAAAAAGTCCAAATGTTTCTTTGGAGTACAAGAGGTGGAATATCTGGGTCATATTGTATCTCACGCTCAGGGGGTTAAAGTGGACCCTAACAAAATTAAAGCCATTAAGGAATGGAAAGTTCCCACAACCATAAAGCAGTTGCGAGGATTTCTCGGGTTAACAGGGTATTATCGCAAGTTTGTTAAGAATTATGGGAGAATAGCAGCACCTCTAACAACATTATTGAAGAAAGATGCATTTTCATGGACTTTTGAAGCAACTAAGGCCTTTGAACGCCTTAAAGAGGCAATGTGCCTAGCACCGGTCTTAGCTACACCAGACTTCACAAAAACCTTTATTGTGGAATGTGATGCCTCAGGAAATGGAATTGGTGCAGTTTTAATGCAGGAAGGAAGACCCATCGCTTTTGAAAGTCGTCCAATCAAAGGAAAGTATTTACAGAAACCTATTTATGAGAAGGAAATGTTAGCAATACTACATGCACTAAAGAAATGGCTAACTTACCTAATGGGAAGACACTTCAAGGTAAAAACTGATCATGATAGTCTTAAACACTTTTTGGAACAAAGACTATCTTCAGAAGAGCAGCAAAAATGGGTCACAAAGATGTTGGGTTATGACTTTGAAATAATCTACAAAAAAGGAAAGCTTAATGTTGCTGCAGATGCACTCTCAAGAAAGAATGAAGAGGTGGAAGCATTGCTTTGTGCCATTTCTATTATCCAACCAGATTGGATAACCTAAGCAAGAGATGAATGGAAGAAGGACAAAGATGTATGGACACTCATTCAAAAGTTGCAGCAAGATCCTAGTACATCTGATACATTTAGTTGGAAAAATGATTCCTTATGGTACAAAGATCGCTTATATATTTTTAAGAATTCCCAACTAAAACAAAAGATTCTTCTGGAATTGCACACTTCTCCTTTAGGAGGACACTCAGGATTTTTAAAAACTTACCACAGGGTGAAGAAAGAATTTTTTTGGGATGGCCTTTAATCTGATATTCGAAAGTTTGTGGCGGAATGTTTGGTTTGCCAGCAGAATAAAGTGGAAACAATTAAGACCCCAGGACTTCTACAACCTTTATCCATTCCAGGTCAACGTTGGGAGGAGATTTCAATGGATTTTATCACAGGTTTACCTAAGTCCTAAGGAAAGAGTGTCATCATGGTGGTAGTTGATAGACTTACCAAGTATGCACACTTTTGTGCATTATCTCATCCATTTAAAGCAAGTACAGTTGCTACTACATTTATGGACAGAATTCAAAAGCTACATGGAAGCCCAAGGGTAATTGTGAGCGACAGAGATCCCATTTTTACGGGAAATTTTTGGACAGAGTTATTTTCTTGTTTGGGTACTAAATTAGCTCATAGCTCATCTTATCATCCTCAATCTGATGGTCAAACCGAGATAGTAAATAAATGTTTGGAAGGATATCTTCGTTGTTTTGTATCTGATAAACAAACACAATGGGTCAAGTGGTTACCTCTCGCTGAATGGTGGTATAACACTTCCTTCCATACGGCAGCAAAAATGACCCCATTTATGGCACTTTATGGATATCATCCACCATCGATTACATCATCTTTAAGGGAAAATTCGAAGGTTCAAGCAGTCGAAGATCACATCGAGCATCGGCAAGAAGTTCTCCAACTCTTAAAGGATAACCTGAATTTGGCACAAAATCGAATGAAACAACAGGCAAATCAACATCGCAGCGAGAGAAGTTTTGATGTAGGAGATTGGTATTTTTACGGCTACAACCATACAAACAAATGTCCCTCAAGCAAGCAAAGAAGGATAATAAATTATCGCCAAAGTACTATGGTCCTTACAAGGTGTTGCAAAAGATTGGTACTATGGCATACAAATTGGGGCTTCCTGCTTCTTCGCGAGTACATCCAGTTTTCCATGTTTCATGCTTAAAGAAGGTTATAGGTGAAAATCGAAGGTTATAGGTGAAAATCTTCCAGTTCAAACAGTATTGCCAGAACTTGATGGGGAAGGGAAGATCATATTGGAACTTGAAGCAGTCATAGAAAAAAGAACTCGACAACTACGGAATCGATCAATTTCAGAGTATCTCATCAAGTGGAAGAACTTACCCACTGAAGATTCTACATGGGAGGATGAGAATTTTATACAGAAGCACCCGTAGCTACTCAAGTGTTGAGGACAACACTTTTTTGAAGGAGAGGGGCATGTTAGGTCCCTATATCACTAGTATAGCCCCTTATTATTGTTAGTTTAAACCCCTTACTGTTATTATTGTACCCTTGTAACCCCCATTTTGTTATTATTGTGCCCTTAAATTATTATTGTTAGGTCGGCTAGGATTACATTATGGCCCCATGGACTCCTATATATAGAAAGGAGGTTTTGTGAATTGTATCATCCAAGAATTGTGCATTTATGTAATGTATTGGAGGTTGCCCCCTCGAAGTGGCTTATTTCTAAGGCGTTTATATCTCTTTTCTTCTACTTTTGAAGCTGGTTACACAACAAATAGAGTTGTCAGTCAAATCCCACCAAAATTCGGAGAAGTGCTCCGAGTCTCTTGTTTAAAAGGAAACTTTGTACAAAACTATACTGTGGATGATTTATTTACATTCCATACTTTTTACTAGAAAATCCCACGAGAAAAATTGGTCACATTCATTCCGTGTATATATCCAGTACTTGCAACATTTTTCATCAATGCACATAGAAAAACTACTTTCAGTTAATTGCATTCTAGAACATATATATTCAGTACATAAAACATTTTTCATCAATGCACATACAGTAAAACTACTTGAACAGTTAATTGCATTCTAGAACACACACACACACACACACACACACACACACACACATATATATCCAATACATGCAACATTTTTCATCAATGCATGTATAGAAAAGCTACTTTTAGTTGATCCTAGTGTGCATATACCAAAAAATTTGTATAGGTGAAAACACTTGCACAAATAACATAACAAGGCAACTCAATTTTTAGTTGAGTTCTAGAGGTTCTAAAACATAATCCAAAGAGAAGAAATTGTTGGGCAGTTCAATCAAAAAAATTCCAATGGAATACCATCTTCAATGATCTGTTCATGATCGGATTTCAACATTTTCCGTTTCTTAATTTTCGTTTTTTTCTTTGATTGAACCTCTATCAACTTTATGCGTGCTGCACACACCAAGTGACTATATTGACAACTTATGACATCAGGTTCATAGTCTTCAAAGTAAACAAAATCCCCACTTTGATTAGTTTGTCTGAAAAATATCCTTTCAGTATAATAGATCCTCTTTCATATGGAAACCCGTGATCATTATATATTTCTAATAATTTCATTTTTCATTCAGTGCAACGCATCAAATAATACTTCACATTTTCATCATTGTCAGCAGGTGCAATTACAACAAAAACATCTCCTGCACAATAAAACAAACTTAACAAACTTATGTATTTAAATTTATTTCTAGATCTTTATCATTTGAAAGAAATTCAAATGTTACCTTCTCTAACAAGATCAGAAACCCGATCACCATTGGATGATATTGTAGTCTTCTCTGATTGCATTTCTTCAAACATTGCAACGAACATTTTTTCCTTTGTATTTAGCTTTGTATGTTTCTAATCTTTTATATACATTTTGTTTTCACAAACTTCATTGGATTCTGTGTTGTCTATGAAAACATGAAAAAAACAAGAATATTTTCTTTTATCCAATGCAAACACATTTGTGGACAACTTTGTTTTAATTGAATGCAATATTCGAGTCCCTTTTATTGTTTCAACGCCATTTCCAATTGATCTATCCACTTCTTCGATCCTAATATGCCAAAAAAACCTTTATATGGAAAATTCAAAGAAGAATGTAAATATGATATCAAAATATAATCAAAGATAATCAATCAGAGATAATCAAATTGTGATAAATGTACACTGTTTAAAATTAGATATCCAATAAAAATTAAAATGAATGTACCTTCGCACTTCCCTTGATCGGTTAGTCTCATAGCTTAGAGCAGCGATGCACCATTGAACAACTTCTTTAGCATCCACAAGTCGGCTTACAGAGGGATTCATTTGATATCTTCAAAGTGCTCATTTTATGCATGCCCCTGCACTGTCATGTTCTCCTTTTCCATGACCAGTCTCGTAGAAATTCCAACAATGCTTAATGCAGGTTTTTTTATGAAGAAAACACAACCAAAAGAATGATTGTGAAGATTTGAATTGACCCGCGCATCCATCTGACCATATCCAATGTTCATTGAATGTTATTCCCCGACTTTTCAAGGAATCATAAATCTTTCCAAAATAGTGTTGTACAAAATATGTATCATGTGTAAGATCATCACTGATATAAAAGTGATATTATTTAATAACATGTCGATTTTCACTGGTGCTTTCTATATGATCGACGTTTTGTTCAACATGTCTATATAGAATATGGACGAGCATGGAGACTTGGCCAGAATGATAATATTCACTCTGAATTTCTCTTTGTGGAAAAAATGTGTAGTTTTCTGCAAAATCAATTACTGACAAAATGGTCCCTGGTGGAAAAAAATCATGGGATTTTTTGAATTGCAAGTCTTGCCATCGAGCTCTATGGGAATGCTTGGTGTATTTATAAATTTCTGCCTCAAACTTTCTCAAAAAGTCTATCACAAAAATTTCTTCTTCTCGTAATTCAATTCTTTTAGCACTATTTGCACCTTGAATCGATGTATGGATATATTCATATCTCTTCCATTTCACTTTCATGTTGGACAATGATTGATCATTTATATCAATACGATATTTGTTTGGAAATTTAGTCAAATTTCCACAATCATCGCATTTTTTACCACCAACACATTTCTTTTCGTAAAATAGATCATCGCTTTGTATTTCACATAGAATTTGAGATATGAAATCATGGATAGTGGAAGGAGGAGGTGAATCATTCCAAAATGTTCTACCAAAATTAAGGAATGTGTCATAATATAACTCAAATTCCACATGATAACGACAACAACAAGTGTCGCGTATGGTGATAGGATTTACATACCATGGTTTTTTTTGAACAAAATCACTGATTGACACATGAATTTCATGATTCTCTTCTTTGAACTTTTTGAACAACTCTATCTGAGTGGTTTCCAAGAAATGCTTTTCATGTTCTTCGTATTGATTTCATGCTATTCTTCTTCGCATCACATCCCTTGCATTTGGAAAAACACGTGAATTTTTCTTCCAATATTCATATATTATTTTTTTAACATATTCTCTAAGTCTATCTTTGTATGGTTGCCTACAAATAGCTCTCCAACAAGCAAGTTCATCATTTACATCTATTTGCAACCGAAATTTCCCATGTTTGTGCAAATTTTTTTGCGAGGTTCCTAATGCTCGTGCCATGGATTTTACTAAGATATTCTCTTTAGTACTTGATGAAACCACTGCCATATTTATTACTCTACGTACAAATAAAAAAATTTTCTGTCTAGATCTTCTAATTGAATTTATAACACTATTTATATTTTGTATCACATTTTCCTTCAACTGTTTTTATCTTTTATTGATTTTCAAATACCCAATAAAGTCATAGCTTCTTTTAATTTCTTTATTGATAGGAGACCTTTTAACATTTTGGCTTGAACTGTCACATGTTCCTTATGAAGTACGTATTAAAAATGCGGTTAACACGATATCGTATATAATGGTCAACTTTTTTATCTCCATATGTGTGAGTGTCAACATTTTCCAACATCTCATCATCGACATTGATTTCATCTATACATATTCGAATGAATAATACATAATAAGTTTACATATTCAATAAATAACTAAATTAATAAATATATGTATAATTTCAATAATACATGCATTTGTTCAACATATATATATATATATATATATATATATATATATATATATATATATATATATATATATATATATATATACCTTGTGATTCAGTTTCTTCACTTGGATTTCTTTTAACATTTTCACCATCTCCATGTTGCATTGAAAATTGTCACTTTGACATTCTGCTATCTATATGAGCTCATTGTCACTCATACTTTCCTCCTTTGCAAGTCTAAAACATTAGTTCCTCATGTCAAGCCTTGAAAATAAGAGAAAAACTCTCAAAAGTCTCTAAAACTCGCCAGATGCACTTTCAAGTAACCAAAGGCGGACCGCACCGTTCGCTTCCGGAGCTAAGTGCACCTCGTCAAATTTTTTGAAAACTTAAGATTTCTCCTCTTCCGCTTGAGTTTAGATTTAATTTAGGATTCTTAGCATCTACCCGTATCTGTATTTTGTCTCATTAAAAGCCTTGTTTATGAGTTTCTTTCAAAGAAATTTTTTCATCTCCATCAATCTCCGTTAACCGGGTGTTTTGAGTCTCTTTTTTTGGAGAAATTCTTAATTTGATTTCCTTTGGTCATTACTTGAGGTTTGTCTCGGCTTCTTTTCACAATTTTGGACGTATTTTTGCAAACATTTCCCCCTCATTCGCTGGGAAGTAAATTGTGTATGAGTGTTAATCACCTTTGAGTGTTTTTATTTTTTGATCTTTGGAACTCTCACCCAATTTAATTTACTTACACTTGATTGGTTCTTAGATTACATTAGTATCATATTTTTTTTGAGAATTCTCTTGCATAGATCACATTTGCATGATTAGAATTCTCATTTTCAGAACATGAGTGAATTGTGCATAGATTACAATTGCATAGTTTACATTCTGAAAAGTCAATCGTAGATTTAGATCAGTTTTCTTTGATTTTAATTTACATGTTTTTATGCTTGTTTTAAAAACACAAAAATAATTTTTTTTTTTGGAATTGATTAGCATTAGTTTTTCTTGATGAAATTAGTGCATTAGAGAATTTGTTATATTTTCTCTTAGTGATCAATTTTTTGCATTGTTGGAAGTGAATGGAAACTCTCTCCTTACTTTATTTAGGATTCATCGAATTTAAAATATTACATTATCATATTCGATTGCATTCAGTTTTGGGTCGGGTCATAACACCATTGGTTTCATATCCATTTACTCTTCGAGTAATAAACAATCTAAATAACACAGTGCTTAATTAAAATTTATCTAGTAATTTTTACATTTTTAGGGCTCTTTCCACCAACATAGCTCAAACTAGTGTCTTGGAATAGGTTTTAGTTAAATCTCCAAGACAGTAAAACAAAAAAGTAGTCGATCTTGTGGTAGGAAAAATTCCAATTGTTGCATGTATGCTTTGGGAAGCTCCTCTTAAAGGAGTCAAGCACGAGATCATATTTGAACCAGTGAGGTAATCAATCCTTCCTCATTGGGAACAGCGGTAAACCTCGGATTGACCATTGTCGAGGAGCCTGGGGTCACTTGTCAGTAAACCTTGGATTATGTCAAGGAGCCTTCAAGGGGATTGAGCTTTGTTACTCTGCCCTTGCGTGTGTGTTGGATCATAGACTGTTCCCCCAGGTATATTTGTTTCTTTTGGTAACCTTAGTGGCCATAATCTATAGGATTCTTTCCCAAGGTGACGGTGGAGGGAAGATCCCACTATACCTGGAGCAGACATCGACTAGACTCACTTGGACTCTCCAGAGGGTTATCTTCACTCGAGATGGCATAGTGGAGAAACTTGCACCAGTCTGTTTCATTAAGCAGGTTGTTGGGGTAACCGTTCCAACCGTCATTTCTGTATTAAAATTCTACGATGTTGGATTTCATCACCAACTAGTGTTTTTAGTGCGAGAATCTACTGTTTGTTTGTGGTTTGACTCCTATATTTGATAGCACGTGTTCATTTGTTTGTTTTTACTTTTAGAAACCATAGGTGTGAATTGTGAATTGTTAATTTTAGTTTTAAATTGTTAATAAAATTCACTGAAGTTGAATATAATGGCAACTGTTCTAGAATTTACCAACCAAGGAACCATTCTTAACGAGAATCCTAGTACTTTTCCTTGCTTTGGAAATTTTGGTCCTCCTTATATGGCTACATTTTCATTACCTGGATTTACAATAGGTTTACCGATATGGTATTTTCAACTTCGTTGGCCCCGAATACTCCAATTGTTCCACCTCAACCGGATGCTTCAACTCAACAGAGTTCACCATCTCAACATCTCCAACCTCATGTTGACCCTTTACCTTCTTCGCCTAATATTTATTCCTCCATTTCTTCCTCTTTGCTTGGTAAAAGCCTTGATGCTAGTAACTAGGTGACTAAGAAGAAGAAGAAAGGGAAGAAGAAGAAGAAGAAGAAGAAAGATAAGAAAGAAGTCAACCAACCAACCATGGCTGTAAATGTTAGTAGTGTTGAAGAAACCTCCAACATGCATCATAAACCCAAATACCCTTGCAGGCTTTGTAAGGGTGACCACTTCCTTATCAATTGTCCAAGTATTCCAAAGGTCTTGGAAGTATGGTCAGAAAAATCCCATCAACTTTCCGTTGATCCATCAACCAGTGATAGTCAGGTTCCTTGGAAAAAGGGTAAAGTTAGGTTTCCTTGTAAGTTGTGCAAAGGGAGTCATAAAAATCACATTTTCCCTCACATGGATGAAGCCTCAAAAATTTTGGAAAACCTTACTGTTCCACAGCAAGAACTTCCAACTGGTTACCATCAACTTTCTCCCAACCTACCGTCAACTGACGGAGTGATGGGTCTAATTTCAAGTACAGTCAATCCCACTCTTCCATTGAAGAGTGAAACTCATATCACTCAGGTTGATGATACTTTAGTTGATCAAGTGGTCGGTTTGATTTCACATTCGGTCGATCCCACTCTCCCTGAAGAGAGTGAACTTCATACCGCTCAGGTTCTTCTTGTTACATCAGATTCTTTTACGCCAGGGGGCATTTCACCTGTTTCTACAGAATCCCCTCCAAGTACTGAGGTGTTTTCCTTTGATTGGAATAGACTGACAGAACCTCGTCTTCCTTCCTCTATCCCTTTCCAAATCATTGTGAAGACTGGTGGTAGGGACATACACCGCACACATGTAGATGAAGGTGCTTCTGTTAGTATTTTATCCTCAACTTCTTGGAAAGATTTGGGTTCCCCTCAGCTTGTGCCTATCACGCAGAATCTGAAAGCTTTTAACAGAACCATTAGTGAACCTTTAGGGATCCTTCCTAATTTTTCTATTACTTTGGAAAGTAAAACTCTATGTATTGATCTTATGGTAGTTCAAGGCCCCTTGGATTTCAATTTACTCCTTGGGCGAGACTATGTCTATGCAATGAAAGTTGTCGTATCGACACTCTTTCATGTAATATCTTTCCCTCACAATGGAAATATTGTGACTGTAGATCAGCTTTCGTTCCCTAGTCTTGATTCAACTACCAATAATCCGACACCCCTAAATGTTCCTCATACGAAAGTGGTATCTACCCCGCCACAGGTTAATTATGTGGCATCTACTTCCATGTTTTCAATTACCGATGTAAGCGAGCCTCTCACTGTTTGCTCGTCTTCATTTGACTTAGATCTGGTAATTGACGTGGAAAACTCTATGGGATTATTTGAACATGATGTTATTATCCCTTTTGAGTCCCTTGACATGTGTTCCTTCTAGAGAATTGTTCTTCCATCTGATGAAGACCTCTTGGAAGCCATGCTCAAGGTGTGTCCATTGACATGTGTTTCTTCCAGTTGGAAGCCATGATCAAGTCACCGAGGATAGTTCCTTTTACTATGTCAACCTCATTAAAAAATGAATCAGTGGCCCTGAGGATAGTTCCTTTTACTATGTAAACCTCGTTAAAAAATGAATCAGTGGCCCCGAGGATAGTTCCTTTTACTGTGTCAACCTCGTTAAAAAATGAATCAGTGGCCTGTGAGGAGAGTTCCTTTTACGATGTCAACCTCGTTAAAAAATGAATCAGTTGGTTAGAGGATAGTTCCTGTTACTGAGTCAACCTCATTAAAAAATGAATCAGGTATGAAGACAGTTCTTTTCAACCTCATTAAAAAATGAATTAGTAGGTAGATTGTAGAGAGTAGATTAATAGATTAGAAATAAGTAGTTTTTGAGGATGGTTCCTGTTACTGAGTCAACCTCGTAAAAAATATGAATCAGGTATGAGGAAAGTTCCTTTTACTGTGTCAACCTCGTTAAAAATTAATCATTGGATCAAGAGGAAAGTTCCTTTTACTGTGTCAACCTCGTTAAAAAATGAAACACGTTGCCATGAACATAGTTCTTTTCCTGTGTGAAGCTCGTTAAAAAATGAAAAAAATCCTCCCCTAATTGAGTTGAGTCTTTGACTAGATCTCGTAAATGTTAAGTCATATATTTAGGTTAGTTATTTCATTTTTTGCATAATTTTATTACAGCTTTAGGTCGGGTCTTTCATATGATCTCGTAAATGAACCTTCATTCCATCCAGCTATTAATTACCAGTAGTCTATTTAGTTGAATGAAATGAAGCTGGGGGGGCATGCGCTCTAACAGATTACGCTTAGGGGGCATTAAAATCTATCTGAAGCATAATTTTTCTCTGTTTCAAGCTTTTGTAAAAATGAAACCTATCTCGAGTCAATTTCGGTTATTTTCAAGACTCGTTAAACTCATGAAAATCCCGAGATTATTTTGCTATCTTTCATTCTCGTAAAACACATGAAAATGCCGAGTTCTTTCCATCTTTTCCTTCTCATAAATTAAATTGAAAGTCGGCCATAGGGGTATATTTTTATCCCTTTTTGAACTCGTTAAAACTTACGAAAAAGAGAAACCTTGGAGTCCTCTTTTAAGCCCTTTTCAGACTCTCAAAAATTGAAAATATTTCCGAGCACTTGATTATTCGAACTCGTTAAAATAAATGAATGATCATCCCTTCAGTATAAGTTTACCCCTTTTACGAACTGAAATGGACTATTTACGAAAAAGGTATACGTTGACTAATTACGGTCAACAGAGTTCTCTCCCACATGATTTTATCCTTTTTCGGGCTCGAGAGACTAAATTTACGAAAAAGTACACCCATGGATTTTTCTTAAGTTTTTTCTTCTGACTCCCTAAAATTGTAAAACACCGAGTTTCTCCTATACTGGACTCGTTAAAATTTAACAGTAAAGGACCTGTTCAATTTTAAAATAGGAACAAACCACTCCTTCTTAGGGTTCGAATTTTAAACTAAGTTGGACTCATCCGAAGGATGAGCTTATAAACAAGAAAATGTTATCCTCCTCAAGCTTGTCAAAAATAAAGAGGTACTTGCCAGAAATGGTGGGGGAAAAGAGAGAAAAACGAACCTGTTTGTTACATTTTGATTATTTGGAAAACCGTTAACCACTCTTGAACACGACACTTTTGTTCACCTGGGTTGGGAAAATCCTTTGCCTAACAATCAATCAAACCATATTGAAAGTCTTCAGCCGGTTTCTGGGTATTAGCTTTGGGTCAATTGTCACCAAGCCATCTGCAGTGTCTTTATGTGTTCAAGAGGACAATTCAAACAAACCATTCATCTGCAAAATATTTGTCTTCCATTTTGACCATCCCTGAGTCAGTCCTTGCCAAGATATTTCTTCAAAACTTGATCTATGATTTCGTGTTGTGGGATTGCCTACGACGGATCGCTTTCTATCGACGACAGCTCATTATCTAGGAAGTTGATCTAGAAATCGTCAGTACCTTGACATCTGCATGCCTCAATGGCAGGTTTCTCGCCTTCGACGAGAGGTTGCATCATTGACCTTTGATCTAATGATTCTGTGACATGTTCAACTTCAGCTCATTCATTCACATTTCATGGATTGTACTGAGTACTCTAAGGGCCATTGAAATTACTGGTGGTTACTCTCACACTTGTTAACAGTTCACATTATTGATTGGTAATCAAGTGGTTTCTACCATGTTTGACTTCGACACATTCATTCACATGGATAGAATCGTACTAGTTTGGGAAGCAGAAATCAAGACCCTAAATCTAGTTTCTACCATCTAGGTTGCGAGGAATTTTGTCATTCATTAATACAGTGGACTATTCATAAACATATGGCTGCGTCTATACTGTGTTTACACATGTCTATATTGTTGATGTATTGAAAAATCATTCCTGTATCAGAACAATTTAAGTCAGTTTTCTAGTTAGTTTTGATATGAGTATGGGAATGCCTACCTCAGCGATGATATGTCTACATATATATATTTTGCATTAAATGTTTTTACAGGTTCCGACTAGGGTGTCCACAGGATGATCCTTGAAATGATAAAGTACTTCACTTTTCATACATGACAGACTCTATCTTCATCTATTACAAACTTCGCACTTTATGGGGCAATCTGTTGCACTGAAAATTGTCACTTTGACATTCTGCTATCTATATGAGCTCATTTTCACTCATACTTTCCTCCTTTGCAAGTATAAAACATTAGTTCCTCATGTCAAACTTTGAAAATAAGAGAAAAACTCTCAAAAGTATCTAAAACTCTGGTATCACACTTTCTCTTTGTCTTACCTGCGGTCCCACACCTAATGGTCATGTCTCCTGCGTACCTGACTGCAATTTCTCTGTGTTAAGGGTGCGGACCCCTGTAAAAGATTAAAAAGGCACAAGTAAACTCAAAAAGCTCACTTTCAGTCATTTCTAGAGGCTTCTGGAAGGAATCTCGCGGTGGCAAGTCCGCTTTTTTCAGGTTCATGTATCCCATGCCTTAAGGAGCTAACCCCTTGATGTGAGGAGCCTATCCCTTTGAAGGAGGATTATATCCCTTCATAGGTGGAACTGTAACCTCCTCTTTTGCACTATAAAAAGAGGCATAGGGCAGCCTCAAAGGGTTACTACAACAAGACAATTGAGGAGTTGAAGCTTTAGTATTATTTGAGGTAAAGTGTTGTTGGAACTTAGACTCCTTTAACTGAGATTTTATGAGGAAAGATTAAATACCTGTATGTATCTCAGTTGGAAGAGTGCAAGGCTTGTCATATTAAAGGAAATTCTTGCTTCGGACCCCAGGAAGACCTGTTCAACATCAAGGCTAAAAAGGTTGTAAGGTTCTTCTACTATTTCAAAGTTAATACAAACAAGTTTGTTTTTCTCAATAAGCTGTCAATTGATTGTTTATTTTATGGATTCCTTGATCACCATAATAGATATGATTATGAATATATGCTATGTAGGTGCTATTTCATGTTTTTTTGTTTGTGATTGCAGATCTTCGAAGATAACTCTTTTGGGCGACTGAAGGATGACTACTACAAACAAGCGTTGGATCAAAGGTATGATAGTCAAGCCTTTATAGCATTTAATTATAAATCACGATATATTTAGAGAAAGATATATTTAATTGTCTGTTTGTTACTGGACTATCTTCTGATACTAGGGAGATCTGTCTTGTCCGCAAGATCGATTTATCCGGCCAACACTCCAGGTTCAATATCGCTTTCACTTTCTCTTTAAAAATTTTGTATCTCATCATCAATGTTTTGAGGAATATCTCTCTCTGTTTACATTGCAAAATATTTTTCAAATTAGTTCATCAAATAAAAATTAAGCTTCACATTTTACACTAGGAAAATTTTAAATATATCAAAATCATAATATTTACATTTACATACCTGCTTCAACTTCTAGTTGAGGTTGATTTTCCCCTTCAATATTCGAGAGTGCTTCTATATTTCATTTGCGAGATTGTCTCGTCTCTTCTCTACGTTCCTCAAGGTCTCTTTTTTCGATCATATTTTCTTGTACAATTCCTTCGATTTCCCATGATAATAGAGTATGAATTTCAAAAAATTTCCTTCAAAAATTTAGACAAAAACTCAATTAAAAAAACATCACAAAAGATTTAATTTTAAAAAAACTCATTTTAAAATTTTTGCAAAGAATACATACTCCAATCCAAAACACTTACTTTAAAAAATCTGAGAAAAAAATGTGTTATAAAAATGAAACGAAGCACAAAATATTTCCTTCCAAGTCCTACAAAAAAATTTCATTTAAAAAGTTAGACAAAAACTCATTTTAAAAAATCATTATAGAGATTTACTTCAACCCAAAACACGTACTCTAAAAAAATGTCACTTCAAAAAATGCCTCCAAAAAATGTCCATTGAAAATTAATTCCAACTTCTTAAAAAATGCCATTTTAAAAATTACTTCAAAAAATATCACTTTAAAAAATACTTACAAAAAATGTCCATAAAATGTCCCTTCAAAATTAAGCCCAAATCCATACCTTCAAAAACAATGAAAATTAAGCTCAAATCCATACTTTCAAAAAAAATGAAGCCCAAAAAACATCCAAAAAATGTATCACATACCTCCAAGAAATGTCCCTTGAATGTACCTCCAAGAAAAGTACTTAAACCCAAAACAATCTTTTGCAAAAATGTTCTTTGAATGTACCTCCAAGAAAAGTCCTTAAACCCAAAAATAATTCTTTGCAAAATTAGACCAAGACCTTTGTAAAATCAGACCAAATGTGTGAAAATAATGAACGATTTCGTGGCAATTTATATAGCCGCGAAATGTTTTTTTGGAGGGGTTTCGTGGTATTTTTCGGACGACGGAAAATTGGTGAAATTTCGGCCAAAATTTTGTATAAAAGTTCTTCTAAACTTTTATGTCGTTAGACTTGATGGGCCGTCGACGCAAAAAAAAATTCGATTGAACTTTTTATAAGAGTTTGGCCGAACTGACGCGTCAGCAATTACACGGGTCCAAGCTCTGAATACGCATCTGCAACTTTGGACTGATTAAAATCCATGAAACATTCTGAATTAACTGTCGGAACCAAGACAAGCATTTTCAGAATTGAATCTATTTTTAGGAAATATAACTTTTATGGAATGTCATAAATATTTACTAATTTTAATTAATTTTGTAATAAAATGGGTACAAACAATTTCTGAAGGTCATTATGATTCAGTGAAATCATAATTCTGTATCTTCCAAAAAACATTGTAAAAAAAATTGAAAAAATTATGGTGCATTACATTGGTTAATCGTCTCTAATGAGTATTTTTTAGATTTTTAGTTTATAACTTATATGTTAAGGAATTTCTTGCATCGTGAAACATATTCAAAATATGCAATTTTTTCATATTGGACCAGTCCAAAAAATTATAGTAATTATGATATGCATCCGTTGGATTTGTAAATATGAAGAAACCGAAGTAGACCCTTTCTATATTGTTGCAACACATTTTGTTTCTCAAAAACACATAGTTTCAAAGAATACAACATTGCGTATTAACATGACTTCTTATGAATCCATCGATTTCTAAAAAACACACACTCAAAGAAACGCTAAGTTGACATATCAAATGTATATAAAAAATGCCAAAAAATAAGTAATAGAAAGCTAATAAAATTTCTAACAACTTTTATCTTTATTGCAAAATGAAATTCTAAACAGAAAAATTATTTTAGCTTGCAGAAATTTGAAGAACAGAAAAAAAATGAAAGTTTTTTCTCAAAAAAGGGCAAAAAGTGTAACCCAACTTCACATTTTCACCTGGGCTCGATCTGGTTGAACCTTTACAAGATTAGCCTCGCAAACCCCAACGAATGCCCATGGGGGGAAAAAAGAAAGATGAGGGAGCAGGTGATCCTATCAAAATATTGGTCTAGGAGGCCCTCGAAAAGAAAAGGGACACGATGATGGATAAATTTTCCCAGATCCTTCAACGACTGCACACCGGCAACACATATGCATCCAACAACCACTATGGAGGCACAACTCCTTTTAAGGTACAAGTAAAAGTTGACATTCCTATATTTTAGGGCCAAATAGATGGAGACATCGTAGATAGATGGTTGAATCTATTAGAAGGATATTTATCAGTTCATGAGTTTTTCGACCGGGAGAAGATGATTTTTTCACTCCTCAAAGCTACCCCCGATGTCAAGGACTGGTGGGAAACCTACTGTGAGAAAAAGGACAAGGGGGAACCCTCTCTGTTCTCAATCGTACCCACTTGGAATTCTTTCCAAGATGCCATCAAGGAACAATATTATCCCATGGGGAGCTATGAGGACAAGTACATACAATGGACTACGCTGTGACAAAAAATGGATCAATATGTGCATGAGCTCACGAATATATTCCATACCCTATGCATAAAGTTGGGTATCAAAGATTCAGAAAAACATTTGGTTTTGAAGTACAACAGTTGTCTACACATACACATTTAGGAGGAAATGGAGTTCCTCGACATTTCCTTGCTTGGTACGACATACTAGTATGCTACCAAGATTGAGTAGAAATTCAAACAGAAGAAATGAGACTTTGGATCTACGAATCAAAACATTAAGGGAATTTTGAGGTTTGAAATGGGCCTCCTAAGAAAAATGTACAACCAAAATAAAACTTATAAGAACCAATAAGATTCAAGATGATGATGTCAACCATGTGGGATGATTGACCATTTTTTAAGTAAAAGGGTACAAATATTTAAAAATAATAAAATAATAAAACTACTTTTTCAACTCGTATTTTCAACTTATCTCCCAAATTTTTTACTAAAATTTTGAGCGGTAGTACTCGTTGGATGCAAAATTTAATTCCTCATCCAAGGAGTACCCATGTTGCATACTTTTGAGGGACCCTGATACAAGGAAAATGAGAAATACATGAAAAAACATTATTACAATCACGTTTTTCATGTATTTATCATTTTTCATGTAGCAGGATCCATTGAAAGTATGCAACATGGATACTCGTTGGATGAGGAATTGAATTTTTCATCCAACGAGTACTCCCGCTCGAATTTTGAGTAAAAACTTTGGGAGATAAGTTAAAAATACGAGTTGAAAAAGTAGGTTTTTCTTTTTTCCCTCTAAAATTTAATGATGTAATCAAATCTTGTTTTATTATTTCCACTATTATTTTATAATTTCCTTAGGAGGTCCATTTTAGACCTCAAAATTCCCCTAATGGCAAGGGAAAGGTTTTCCCAAATAGCAGAACAAAGGACAAAGCCAAGGCATGGTGGCTCGAGACAACCTGCCAAAGCCACAAGCAAAGAAAAACATCGTGAAGCCAAAGAAGGACACAAGAAAGTGGTGCGAGTTCCATAAGAGCTCCACTCACAACACATTCACTGGTGTTCGAGATGAGGGCTTCTGAATGAGATGCATACTTTGACTCTGAATTAGAACCCTACAAGGGGAATGACAAAGGGAAGAAAATTATTGATGTGGAGCCCAACGCCACCGTTTCCAGCGCGTAGATCCTGAAGGAGGAACGGGAAGATCCAAAAGAGGAGGAGCGTCTCTTCCACTCCCAGATGTGGGTAAAGGGTTCCCCACTACAATTCATTATCGACTACGGGAGCCAAAATAACCTCATTTCAATAGAGGTCGTGAAGTGGTTGGGCTTGCCGACCACAACACACCCACAGTGGTACACCATCGGGTGGCTTCACCAAGGACGAGATCTCCGCATCAGCCAATAACGATGCCTTCCCTACAACATCAAGCTCTTCACAGATGAGGTATTATGTGACGTTTCTCCTCTTGAAGTTTGGGACGTATTATTAGGCCAACCATACTTGTGGAAGCGACATGCTGTGTATGAGTCCTGAAATCGCACTGTTATTGTTAATTTTGGCAATAAGTTGTACAGGATACCAAAGGTACCACCACCTGCTGCTATCTCTTTGGTTACTACAAAAAAATGCAATGAGAAAGTTTCCAAAACTAGGAAATTTGTTTTCTTAATGATCCGCCCTCGGGGCAAGAAGAAGACTATGTCCACGACCTCCAGATAGGGCTCCTCCACATGACAACAATAAATGGACAAGGTCATGGAGGAGTACGGGGACATCTTCACCTCACTCGGAGGGGTGCCTCTACACTGTTAGGTCAAGCACCCCATCAATTTGACCCTAGGTGTGCCATTGCCAAATGGACCGATCTTTCAACGCTCTGTTCTTGAGAACGATGAAATCAAGAGGTAAATTCAGGAGCTACTGCAGAAAGGTCACATCTGGCAGAGTTCATCACCTTGTTGGAGCCCGATCGTGTTGGTAGATAAGAAGGATGGGACTTGGAGACTCTATATTGAGTATCGAGTGCTAAACAAGATCATTGTCCAGAATAGGTACCTGATCCCACAAATTGACGACCTTCTGAACCAAATCAAAGCAGCGAAATATTTCAGCAAGATAGACTTGAAGTCCGAGTATCACTAGGTACCAATTGAACCCTCCAATGTGTGGAAGACTACCTTTAAAGCCAAGGAGGGCCTTTTCGAATGGATGTTCATGCCTTTTAGGTTGACGAATGGTCTCGAAACCTTCACGAGGCTGATGGATGACATATTGCAGCCATTCACCAACTAATTTATAGTAGTGTACTTGGATGAAATCCTAATCTTCAACCAGACTTGGGAAGAGCACCTCCACCACATTCGACAGGTCCTCCAAACACTACGGCAACACAAGTTGTGTGCCAATTTGGAGAAGTGCACTTTTGGCATGACCCAGGTTCAGTATCTGGGATACATTATTAAGGAATGGGGGGTGCATGTGGATCCAACCAAGATCCAAGTCATTCGGGATTGGCCAGCCCCAACCACTCTAACAAAGATTCACAACTTTCCGAGTCTTGCTAATTTCTATTGCAGGTTCATGTTGGGATTCTCTCATATCACTTGGCCCTTGAGTCAAGTCACTAAGGGAGGAGCGAAAGAAAAATTATTTTGGATGGAATCTCAACATAATTCGTTCGTATAATTAAAACGTCGCCTCTGCTCTACCCCAATTCTCACATTACCAGACTTGCAACAACCATTTGAGATCGAAACAAATGCATCTGACTATGCTATTGGGGAATTTCTTACTCAACATGGGAATCCAATGGCATATCACAGTGAGACACTGTCTGACACAGTCCACAAGTATCCCACTTATGACAAATAAATGTATTCCGTTGTGCAGGCTTGGTAACAAAGGAAGCATTACATTTTGGGGAAGGAAACAGTCATCCACACAGATCAATGACCCCTGCAGTTCATAGATACACAAGGGAAGTTGCAGAATGGTCGCATCATAAGTGGTCCACATATTTGCAACAATTTCATTTGAACATCAAGTACAAGAAGGGTAGCACCAATAATGTTGCAGAATGCCTCAGCCGACCACCGATCATGGTGCTAACCACCGTTCTCAACTCTTGTCGGAACGAGACTTCTGATTGGCCGCTTCTCTACAAGAGCGACCTAAAATTCAGCCACACATACAAGACACTCTTGGAGGGTACGCAAGTTCCAAATTTTCACCTCCAGGATGCACTGCTATGTTACCTGGGACACCTTTGTGTTCCTTCAAGTGAGCATGCCAAGATGATTTGGGAAGCACACTATAGTCGAGTCGCTGGGCAGTTCAGGGTCGAGAAATAATGGCAGTACTGCAAAATTATTTCTATTGGTTGAACCTTCGATAGGATGTCGGGAAGTACATCAAATCCTGCACTGCTTGTGCCATTTCCAAACCGACCATCAAGAAGCAATGCCTTTATACTCCACTACCTACCCCTAGTCGACCTTTGGAATCCATATCCATGGATTACATGTCAGGCATTCCTTCTACTAAGCATGGAAACAATTGTGTTTTCGTGGTCATCGACAGATTCTCGAAGATGGCCATTATGTAACCTTGCAAGAAGAATATCACAACAGAATCCACTGCTAAAATATTCTTTGAACAAGTGCGGGTGCACTTTGGGATCCCACTGTATATCATCTCAGATCAGGAGAATAGGTTCCTCACCACATTTTTGTCCAGCCTCTGGTCAATGCTGGACTCCAAGCTCATCAAGTACAAATATTTCCATCCACAAATTGATGGCCAGATAAAGGTTGTCAACTGAATGATCGTACAGATTCTGCACATGTATAATTCAAAGCATCCACATACATGGGATGATATCCTTCCCTAGGTACAACATACTTATAACCGGGCTCTCCACAACTCAACCGGCTACAACCCCTTTCAAGTAGGCTTAGAATTCCAACCACTATGTCCCATTGACGTAGACATGCCATTTGCGAATACTCAGGCCAATTCAGCTCATGTCTAGTATGAAGTTGACAAAGCAAACAACTTCATTGAGCGTATTCGACACATCCGCCAATAGGTTCATGACATAGTAGATAGAGAAAATGCTAAGTACAAGCAATGACATGATCAACATTGGGTGCCACACAAATTTCAGGTGGGCGAGAAAGTATGGATGCATTTGTAGAACAAGCGCCTCACTGGACCCCACCACAAGCTTCTCCCACTCTGATATGGGTCGTACACCATCACCAAGGCTGTAGGGGCTGGTGAGCCCTAGTATTGCACCAAGAGTGCTGCAACTCCTAGGGGCTGCCCTACTTTACTTTATCAACCCGAGGTTCATACAAACTTGGAAGTGACAGTGCTATATACACAGTAGATGCATTATGTTCATATAATCCTCTTCTGATTTATGAAAGGGTGCTATTTCTAAGGGTTCTCAGTGAAGTCTTTGACACTTCAGTGAAACTAAACTAAGTTTCAGAAAGGAAACTAAATTAAATTGCTAAAAATAAATGACAGAAAGGAAAATAAACTAAATTGTAGAAAGGAAATGACAGAAAGTAAACTAATTTAATTTGCTGAAAATAAACGGCAGAAAGGAAACTAATTCTAAACAACACTTAACTTGGCCAAATGGCTAAATGCACTCTATTTATCCTATGGTCTATCTACCATGATTTTATTCATGCAATTAATCTATCCATGACTTAATTCTAATTAAAAAAGTGTTGATTTGTAGCTTGGAGGGAAGAAAAAGGGCTAAAGAGGCTAATGGAGGGCTTAACACATGAAACAGGGCTTAGAAGTGGAAAGCGGGGGTTTAAACCTTATAAAACCTTATGATATGGCACATAAATGGCTTTGGAGAGGAATAATGTAAAATATGCGATGGTAGAGATGCAATGGAGGCAAAGGTTGCGATATGAGATATCACAATCACAACTTCGCAAAATTCGAGCGGTAAGCGTTAAAAAAGAAACAAAAAAACACGATTTGCGATGTGCGATGCAGAGTGGTGACATGGAGGTGGGGCTGATATCGCAATCACGATATCACAAAGTTGGAGCGGTAAGTGTTAAAGAAAGAAACAAAAAATGTGATCTGCGATGTGCGATGCGGCGGCAATATCGCATCAACGTTCGAAAATGATAAATGTTAAAGGAAACAGGGAAATTTTGCAGTAAATTATTTGCAATGTGGCGAAAATACCGCAATCAGTAGGAACAAGTGGTAAGTATTAATGGAACCAAATAAAAAAGTGCGGGGTGTGATCTGCGCTAGGGATAAAATGACAAAATGCGATTTGCGATAAGGATGATGTGGCGGTGGGACCGACGGCGGAGCGCGATCGCACTATTGCAATCGGCAGAAAGGAAGCGGTAAGTCTTAAGGAAAAGGGGAAAGGTTGCAGCGTGCGATTGTGATGTGGCAGAGTTGTGGTAAGTTGTATAGGAAAAGGATGAATATTGCGAAATGTGATATGTTGTATCGCAATATCACAATCGGTAGATGGGAGCGGTAAGTGTTAACGGGAACAACTTAAACCATGCAGAGTGCAAAATGCGAAGTACGATAGTGGGGATTTCGAGGAGGAAGGCAAAGGTCGATTTTTTGATGGTTTTTGAATGGTTTTTACGTGTTCTACATTAAAAGGTAAAGGAAACCATGAATCATAAAAAAAGGAATAAGGCGGGCTGAAGGGTTTGAATGTTTGTGGGAATAAAAAGGTGGGTGCAACAGTCAGAATTGTAGGAATTTATAGGATAAGTTACTTAGATAAAAAACCAAAGGTCACCACTCACAAACAAATCACAAATCAGTACACCAATATTATCACGTGGTTAAAACCCTCGAAGAGGGAAATAGTCCACGGCCTGAGCCAACGCGGCCACTTCAGGCAATTTATTAATATAAAAAGAAAAGTTACATATGTTTCTCTCATAAAACGGTTCTGGAAAAATGACCCTCCATGCCCTTTAAATAGAGATCACAGACCAATCAAGTGTTAAGCCACAGATCAAGTGTCGTTAATACCAAGGAGAGAGTGAACCGCCAGATCACTACAAATCGTGATCGTCGAATTATAAGTTACAAATGTACATAGTAAAGAAACACACTTTACCTAACTCTACACTAGACTAAGTTATTCTTACCTATTTCCTATGTGTCGGAATATCCTAATATCCCCACTTAATAACAAATTGGGATAGGATTGAAGGATTTACAAAGGTGACACAAAAGGAGCCTATTTCCTATGTGTCAAAATATCCTAACATCCCCCGTTAAGAACAACTTGGGATAGGATTGAAGGATTTACAAAGGTGACACAATAGGAGAAGGAAGGAGGCATTAGAGCCTATCCCCCCTTAATGATAACTTTCCTGAACTCCAAGCATGGATCGAAGTTTGGTAAACTTTGCTTCTGTGAGAGCCTTTGTAAATATATCAGCTACTTGATCATTGGTTAGACAATACTACACTTCAAGAACACGATCATGAATGAGATTTCTGATGAAGTGTATGTGGAGCTCAATGTGTTTCATACGCTGATGCTGAACTAGATCTTTACATAGCTGAATGTCACTTTGATTATCACACCAAAGTGTAGTTGGATGTTGCTAATGAAGACCAAATTCAGACAAGATCTGACAAAGCCAAATGGCTTCCTTGCTGGCTTCAACTGCACCACGATACTCTATTTCTACTGAAGAAAGAGAGATGGAACTTTTTTTCTTAAAAGACCATGTAATAGGTCCTGAGCCAAGAGTGAATACATTTCCTGCAGTAGACTTTCGATCATTAGGGTCACTAGCCCAATTAGAATTAGTGAAACCAATCAACAATGGAGATGCTCCTACATTTTAATGAATCCCGAACTGAAATGTACCTTGAATATATCAAAGTATTATTTTAGCTACTTTCCAGTGACTTTCATGAGGTTGGTGCATAAACCGAGCGACAAGACCAACGTCAAAGGAAAGGTCAGGACGGGTATGGGTTTGATACAAAAGTTTACCATTAAGTTGATGGTATAAGGTAGCATCAACTTTATGGGTAGTACAAGTGACTGAAAGCTTGAATCCAGATTGAAAGGGAGAATGGGCTGGCTTACAGTCTTCCATGTGAAAGTGGTGTAGAAGATCACAGGCATACTTGGACCGAGAGAGGGTAATACCTTCTTTGGATTGCAAGACTTCAAGACCAAGGAAATAATGAAATTGTCCTAAGTCTGTCATTTCAAATTTCTTTTTGAGGATATACTTCACATGGTTTATATGGTTGGGATCACTACTAGTAAGGATAAGATCATCAACATAAAGAAAAATGATGGTGAAGGACATACCCACTTTCTTGGTGTAGACAGTGTTGTCATAATGACACCTAGAAAATCCATTATCTAATATAAATCTATCCATTTTGGCATACCAAGCCCAAGGAGATTGTTTAAGACCATAGAGAGACTTCCTAAGGTGAAAAACAAGGCTAGATTTGTTTTGGATAAAGCCAAGGGGTTGTTCCATGTAGATTTCTTCATGCAAATCTCCATGTAAGAAGGCGAATTTAACATCCATGTGATGGACTTCCCAATTAAAGGAGGCAACAAGGTAAAGAACAAGGCAAATAGAATTCATTTTGGCAATAGGGGAGAAGGTTTCAGTATAGTCAATGCCTTCAACTTGTGAGAATCCTTTAGAAACAAGATGAGCTTTATGTCTATCCACTTTTCCATTTGGTCCAAACTTTTTTTTGTAAACCCATCTGCATCTGACAAGTTTTCTTCCTTTCTAAAGAGGAACAAGATCCCAAGTATTGTTAACCAATAAGGAACGATATTCTTCATTCCTAGCTTCATCCCAATTTGGATGACCGAAAGCTTCTTCAAAGGTGTCTGGATCAAGATTTTCTGGAACTTGAGCCAATAAGGAAGAGGCTCTTTGGAACTGAGAACGTCTACGTCATCGGTCTGCAGGGTCACCTGCAAGAGAACCTGCTATATCTTGAGAAGAACAGACCCATCTTGGAAGCTACGGAGCTTAAGGAACATCTTCAAGAGGTGGAGGAGGATTTTCATCCTCGTTGTTGTCATCTGAACTAGAAGGAATGCTGTCAAAAATAGAAGAGGTAGAGAGAGGTGGCACATATGCCGAATCAGGCTCGTAGACCAAAGGTGGCACACCCGCCGAACTAGGCTCGCTGGCTGATATATTTTCATGCCCGAAAATGTCTATATCAGACACAACAGAGCAGTTCTCTAGGCCCGAAAATGTTCAGAAATAGTAGATCTAGAAAATGATAGTTGCATGCAATCAAACTGGCTTCGGATTTGGATCAACAATGGATGCAACCCTCAAAATAGCTCTGATACCATGTAGGAATTTACAGGGTAAGTTCCTTAGATCAAAAACCAAAGGTCACCACTCACAAAAAGATCACAAATCAGTACGCCAGTATTATCACGTGGTTAAAACCCTCGAAGAGGGATATAATCCATGGCCTGAGCCAATGCAACCATTTTAGGCAATTTATTAATATAAAAATAAAAGTTACATGTGTTTCTCTAATAAAACGGTTCCAGAAAAATGACCCTCCATGCTCTTTAAATAGAGATCATGGACCAATTGGGTGTTAAGCCACGGATCAAGTGTCGTTAATACTGAGGAGAGAGTGAACCATTGGATCACTACAAATCGTGACCATCGGATTATAAGAAACAAATGTACATAGTAAAGAAACACACTTTACCTAACTCTACACTAGACTAAGTTATTCTTAACTATTTCCTATGTGTCGGAATATCCTAACAGGAATAAGCAGAAAACAAGAGGGAATGGAGGCGCACCAGCGGTGCTTGAAAGTGTAACACACCTGCGGATTCATGCACGGAAAACAGACAACAATGCGTGATACAAACAGTGAAAGAGAGACTTAGAATTGGTAATGCAATTTCTTCCCTAAACTCAAACAGAAAGCAATTTTTGGCCTGTGGGAAGGTCTACCCTACTCAAACTCTATTGATAAATATGAGAGGGGGAGGCTTGACCACATCTTTTGGAGTTTTTCCTCTATCCTACTACTCACAATCAAATGAAAAACTACAACAACATACTGAAATAAAAACTAAAAAAAAATGAAACTATTTAAACTAATTGAATGACTAAAAGAAAACTAGCTAAATAGTAGAAAGGAAAGAATGAAAACAATAGAGAAGATGAGGCACATGGGTTGGGCCCTAACCCACGAGCCCAAATCTCTGGAAATAAATTAGTAAAATTTAGTCTGTCTACTCATTGCATTAAAAATACAGTCTTATTACATCCCAAAGGTCTTAAACGACAAAAGTTCTGAATGGAATTGAATCCCTTGGAATTGACTAACATTGACTACCCTTCCTATCTTTTGCTCTGCTCTATTTATTCTACAGGGTAGATACCAATAGCTCCCTAAAAATAGGTAATGAGTCCACTTGACTCCAAGTGAATTATGGCTTGAGTGAACTTGGACTTGAGTTGCTTGGATTCCTCTGGAATTCGAATTGTTGGAGGGGATCTCATGAGGATCATTTGGCTACCTTTGAGGGTGGACAACACCCTTGAATCAATCCAATATTTCTCCCTAATTTCTTGATATTGTTCACTCTTGATCTTCCAGTGGCAGGGAGAAAGTCCCTAAATTATCTGCTTCTCCAAATCTGCACAATCTTCCAAATATTCTCACAACATTCTACAAAAATAACCAATATTAGGCACAAATATACAATTACCTTTAAACCTTCTTAAGAAAATATTAAAGCATAAGAAAAAATTATTAAGTGCATAAGGAGAGATTTAATATATCTTTTTATGTTCATAAGGAAGGTAGATGGGCTTAAGAAAGGTTAGATGGGCCTTATTTTATGTCCAATTTAGAGGCCCATTATCACCCCCTACTGAAATTTTTGCTCATCCTCCGAGCAACCTATTCATCCTCCCTGCCTTTTGGTTCTTCCTGCATGTTGGCTTATTTCATTTTCTATGTATTGGCCCATGCACTACTCCTCCTTCTAATATTCTTGCATTTATTCTCATAGTTCTTCATGGATGTCCTCATATGCCTTAAGAAAATCTGTTTTGCATGCCAAGAGGTGGTGGATCCACCTTTATTTTAGTATTTTATTTTTATTTTTATTTTTTTATTTTTTATAATTGCATGTAGAATAAACTTACAATTCCTTTTTCTGTGAACTGAGTTCACCCTTGGTCACCCCTTGGTACTCCTTGTCTTCCATTACAATGAACTACTTACTACCCACTTTCTCGAGTCCTTTTTACTTTTGTCTTATTCCTCTTCATGGAAGAAAAAGTGAGGCTAGTTTCTAGATAAGGCTGACACTACTACATTTGGCAGAAATTCCGACACTTGGTTCCGACGCTTTTGACCAAATGTCGGAAATTTCCCCAAATTTTTTCCATCCCGCCCGAAACCGTCGCTATACCGACGTTTATAGAAAAGTGTCGCAATATCGACACTTAGACAAAGTGTCGCAATTGCGATGTTTGGAGGAAGACGTTGCAATTGCGACACTATGGCCCAAAGCGTCACTATTGCGACGGTTGCCTCCAAACGTCGCGAGTACGACACAACGTCTAAGTGTCGCAATTGCAACATTTGGAGGCAGCCGTCCCAGTAGCAACGCTTTTTCCGCCGTCGGTATACCGACACATATATGCGCGCTAAATAAAAATACGAAACTTATATGCGCGCTACATAAAAATACGAAACTTATATGCGCGCTACATAAAAATATGAAACTTATATGCGCGCTACATAAAAATGATTTTATTGTTTCGTATCCGTCGCAATAGCTACATTAACATCTGATATCACGCGCGCATTCTCCCTCCGCCCTTGTAGAATAGCATTCGCCCTCAGCTCTTGCAGAACAACATTTGTCCTCAGCATTCGCCCTCAGCTCTTGCAGAACAACATTCGCCCTCAGCTCTTGCAAAATGGTAAGTTCTTACTGCAGGCCCTTCCTCCTATAGTAGGGTTGACTCTATTTGGGTTTTTTTGGTCAATTCCATTGGATTGTGTTAGGCTATAGCGTTCTCTCTAGATGTCAAGAATCAAGATTCAATACCCTCTATTATCTTCATCACCCAATACAAGATTTAAATTTTTCCCAAAGAAATGCTTATTAATTTGGCAGCCATTATTTCTCCCTGCTTTAAAAACCCTACATTTAAATGAAAACAAGCATTGCATTTCAACTACAAAAATCTATTAGTGTTAAAATGTACATGTGTGTTACATTAACGTCTGATATTACACGCGCATTCACCCTCCACTCTTGCAGAACAACATTCACCCTCAGCATTCGCCCTCAGCTCTTGCAGAACAACATTCGCCCTCAGCATTCACCCTGAGCTCTTGCAGAACAGAATTCGCCCTGCATTCACCCTCAGCTCTTGCAGAACAACATTCACCCTGCATTCACCCTCATCTCTTTCAGAACAACATTCGCCCTCAGCTCTTGCAAAATGGTAAGTTCTTACTGCAGGCCCTTCCTCCTATAGTAGGGTTGACTCTATTTGGGTTTTTTTGGTCAATTCCATTGGATTGTGTTAGGCTGTAGGGTTCTCTCTAGATGTCAAGAATCAAGATTAAATACCCTCTATTATCTTCATCACCCAATACAAGATTTAAATTTTTCCCAAAGAAAAACTTATTAATTTGGCAGCCATTATTTCTCCCTGCTTTAAAAACCCTACATTTAAATGAAAACAAGCATTGCATTTCAACTACAAAAATCTATTAGTGTTCAAATGTACATGTGTGCATCACTTGTGTAGGGTATTCCTTTTCCACTTTCACATTATCCAAGAATGTGTGTAGTATAATTCATATTTTTTTTCATTTAGATTATCTTGAAAAAAGAAAGGTAAATTATTTCCCATGGAAAAAGAAGGTTTTCCCTTTTTATAGGTTGTTTGGACTTACGTGGAAAAATTTATGGTATGCCTTTCATATTATGTAGTTTAAATTTGAATTAATAGATTATTCTACATGAAAATATAATTACCTATGTGATGTCCTTCATCACTAATTAAAATTATAGGGTTTCAATTTCCTAGACTCTAACTCATTTGATGCTAAATTCTAGGTTCTCATTGGTGGATCACTCTTCCATTGATTTCCTTTCCCTATGGATCTTGTCATACTTTAAAAGTCATCAATGATACATATATTATTTCAGGTATCCCAAAAGGCTTTATAGTAGAACATATTGTGAAGTTTTTTTGACACTTGAGGATTATTTTTAGAACTGCAACGCAGTCTATGCTATCGAGTTATATACCAAGCAACTTGTCCTTAATAACCACACTATGAGGTAGGTTCAACCAGTTTGAACTTGTTGGGACATAGCATATGAAGTTGTGTGATGATTCCATATCACAGGTCTATTATGGTGACAAAAATGAAGACACGTAATGATAGTTATTATGTTAACATTACTAGAAACATTTTCGAAATTATCCATGCTATCAAGATGTCAAAAGTGCAGGATTAATGGAAAATCCATACATGCCACTTATGAAAACTACACCGAAAGGTCAAAAAATACTTAAGGCCTTAACTTAATTTGAATCCAAAAATGACAAAATAGGATTAGTGAAAACACGAGAGTGGTGTGGGTGAACAACATAAATAAAAAGTGAAGATACCTTTCCCCAAGATGCCTTTGTCATCGTTGTATGAAAACATGTTTTCCTTTCCCTTTATACATGCAAGTGAATGCATTATAGGTATGGTGTTTTCCCAGAATAGGAGAAGCCTACTTAAATATATCATTCGTGGAGTGAATGTTTCCTTGACCCAGAACCTCATAGAAACTTATCACTGAATTTGATGTTGGGATGGGATTGTAAAGATAACAACCTCTTCATTCCTACAAACTAGATTCCTTCTTGGAGTTAGGACACAGAGTATTGAATCAAAGTTGTAGTTTCTAACTTCTTGTATTGGTTCATCAATCTTGAAATTCAGACATTGCATGTCTTCATTGCTTTATGTTTGAATAATTTGCATCATATCATACAATAGAAAATTAGGAATTATGATTATTATTACTTTATGGATTTGTTAAGTTACTTTTAAGTTTGCATGGTTTAGTGTGAAATTATTCTAGTGTGCCCCTAGGCCCAGGTGAAGGAATGCCAAGGACTGAGAACCCTAGTTTTTAAATGGTATTATTTCTTATACCCAAAAACCCCTCAACATCACTTCTTATTAGTTCATAACAATAGTGTTGTAAACAATTTGAGAATTGATATGGCAAAATCTTGCACTTCTCAAGATAAAGTCCTAAAGCTAAAGTGTGATACCATGTGTAATTCAATAGCCCCATTGTCACCTCACCAACCTCTTTTCACTTCGGGCTAGCTCTCCTCCAACTCAAGGGGGGTTCTCCCTAGTAGATGTTAGGGATCTAGTGGCCCAACCAAACCAAGTCAAGAGCCCCCTAACTCTCTATGTTTACTACTATCAATCAAAATATTGAACAATAGGGTCAGACATGCATCCTGAAGATAAAATTGCCAGGGTATTTTTGGGTAATTTCAAAGGGAAAGTCCCCAAACACATATAATAAAGGAATTATAACGTGATTTAAAACATTAAATATCAACAAAATCGTTTAAAGGATATTGAAAGGAAAAAGGTGATGGAAGATAGAAAGTGCCTTACTTAAATGCTCTAAAGATTTTTCAATAGTTGCTCCAAAAGCTTCACTTCAAGGCCCTTCAAGATCGTCTCCAACAATGCTATACCATCAGCTTCAACAATGTTGCTCCAAAAATGCCCACAAGGTCTTCACAACAAGTTTACTAGAAGTTGCTCCAACAATATATTCAATAAGGTCTTCATTGTGAACTCGTCTCTTGTTTGGGTGCCTTAATGTGCAATGACATGTTTCAGGGACTGAATTCAATGCAAGGAATATTTCAAACTCTAACTCTGTCTTCCGGTGTCTTATTAGAAATTATTTCAGTTTTCATTTCGTGTTTTCAAGTTAGATATTGTTTTCAAGTTTTTACATTTATAATTTTATTGCAATGTGGCAGACTGATCAGGGCAGTACAGGAACAACCCCGAGACGAGATGATCGCGGAAAGAGGCCAGCGGAAGAACATGTAAAGTGCCAGCATTGCTCTATCTTCAGGTATTTTAGTTATTTACATAATTGAAATAATATTAATTTTGTTCAAATATGCAGACACCTAGCCATGGTACGCCCGATGATTCCCTCTTTGAGGAAGAGCTTTCTTCATCCCTATCTCCAGTGTTCTTGTTGCAAAAAAAGGCACGAGATGCAAGGTCGGAATTTAATACTTTGATAGACGCGCCTCAAACACCTGAAACAGAAGAGAGGATAAAACATCTTATGAGCCAACTAGAAAGATATCAGGTAATAATAAAAGGTCAAAAGGATATTTTTTTTGTTCTGCATGAGATGAATTGTGATAGTTTGATTTTTAATTTTTACATTGACTAAACTAACAAAAAGTTCTTTTGTATGTAGCGTTTTCTGGCACTTGCTGAACCCGGTGTTGGTCGTAGTGGGACATAAGGGCAAGAGATTTCCCAACAACCCTCTCGTACACCTTCTACTCCTTTAGGTGCCAGCCAAGAAACACACCCTGCCCAAGCAGACACCCAACCAACCGTTGAACGTGTTGGAAATGATGAGGCTGATATGGCCAATTACATTATTGCGTTTCCTAGAGCTACACGTGTCAGCTCCACAGGGACCATTAATGGCACATTGTTGATGAACGATGAAGGTGTCCCTATAAAGCATGTACAACTCCCAGGTAAATTTTAATATTTTAACTATTTCATGTACTTTATCTAAAACATATTTATCATGATTTTTATTTTTAAATTAATAAATAATATATATATATATATATATATATATATATATATATATATATATATATATATATATATATATATATATATATATATATATATATATATATTTTTTTTTTTTTTTTTTTTTTTTTTTTTTTTGGTAATAATGTAGAAACAATGAGTTCTACAGGTTGCACGGAGAGACATGCGTTGGTAATTTTTGCCCAACCATACGCATAGGGTGGAATTCCCAGATTTCCAACCTGAAAAAAGAGCTTCTAGATTATCTAGAAGCCCTTTTTGGGGTCGGCACATTTGACAAAACAACGGTGGCTCGGGTAGCCGGTAAATATTTAAAATATACCAGGGACACCTATAGGACACAATTGCAATTTAACCCTAGATACGAGCATCCTCTCACAGTTCCAGAGAGTGAGTGGAGAGCACTCATCCATGACGGAAAAGAGAAAAGGGCAAAGAAAGAAGGAAAAATGCCAACTTGACCCGCAAGGTAAATTACAACTTTAATTCAATAGCTTTAATTTTCTCTATGTCTAAAATAAAAGTGTGCTACGTATATCTGACTTCAATTTTGTTGATGCTAGGTTGCCTGACACCTCAAAGGCAACCAAAGATAGGATTGAGAAAAAGGGCCATAACAAGCTAGGCCAGGGCGGCTACTTGAAATTAGCTGCAAGAATTGTAATTAAGTAGCTAAACATCTTATAATTAATTGTATCGCCTTCCAACGTTTTTGTAATCCTATCAGATATGATTAAAAATACACAATCATATATAATGTAGGGTGATGACTTTGGAACAATAACTACATAGGAAGATAAAAATATTGCTTTCCGTTTTGGCTATCAAGCTGTAGTTGAACGTCGCAGAAGCTTGGGGCAGGTCCCAAGATCTACAATGCCTGATAAGGTAAAACATTAACCTTTCAATATTTTTGTTTTCGTCCATAAATTTAATGTTTAACAACTTTGTTTAAATCAGGGGAGCAACACTACCGACGAGGTAAATAACCCAGTTTTAGAGCCAGATGTAGATGATCCTCTCGTGCAACCTGATCATTGTAGTGGGGACCAGGCCGACAATGCTGCTATCAGTGAGGGCCGTGACGGTAATTAATTTCCACTTATAATTTTTTCTAATTATACCTCGATGGTTGTCCTTATAACGTTTTTTGTTTATATGACAGAGAATGTTTCCCTTGAGGATCTTACCACCAGAGAGGAAGACAGGGCAACAGTCCCAACGGCGACAACTGGTGCACCAGGTAAATAATCTCATTGCAATTTTTTTTATTAATATTACCTAACTAGTTCAATGATATTTAAAAACTGACAATTAAAATTTAATATTATCTGTTTTTGTAGGCGATGCCCCGTCACTGGATGAGACCAGACATCGTGACTACGCAACTAGGTCAGCGGCGACAACTGGTGCACCAGGTAAATAATCTCATTGCAATTTTTTTTATTAATATTACCAAAATAGTTCAATGATATTTAAAAACTGACAATTAAAATTTAATATTATTTGTTTTTGTAGGTGATGCCCCGTCACTGGATGAGACCAGACATCGTGACTACGCAACTAGGTCAGCGGCGACAACTGGTGCACCAGGTAAATAATCTCATTGCAATTTTTTATTAATATTACCGAACTAGTTCAATGATATTTAAAAACTGACAATTAAAATTTAATATTATCTGTTTTTGTAGGCGATGCCCCGTCACTGGATGAGACCAGACATCGTGACTACGCAACTAGGTCAACAGTGCGGGTCGAAAGGCACGAAACAGGAGCAGAGCATGATGATATTGATGATGTAATTAGGAGCTTTAGAAATAGGAAGAAGAAAAAGAAATTCGATAATGTAAAATATTGTATTATTATAAGACAAACGTTACCATACTTGGAACGTTTTTTGCATTATATAAAAAACTCATTTATCATACTATTTTTATGTCAAGCATTAATTGCAATGTTTCCTTACGTACTTTTTGTTGAATTGTTTTTTTATTAGTTATTGAATATTTTTTTTTTATGCTCATGAAAGTAAAAAATGAAATATAGATTGGGTATTGGGGAATTGAGAGTGATGTGAGGGGGGGGAGAGGGGCCATAAGAGCTTCCACCTTCACGTGGTTGGCCCTATTTAGTAGAGAATAATTTATTGGAGCGATTTAATCTTGGAGCAAACCTCCCTCGATCCAGCGTAGCAACAAAAAAGTCACTGTTGACTTAGTTGCTACTCTTTCAGATCGTGGGAGGCTTGTTCCAAGTTCATGCGACTCCAATAAATTGTTTTTGAAACGAAGAGGAGCTTATTCAGGTATGTTTTGACATTTTCAACATATGTTCTAACATTATCATAAGAATGCATCTTAGAGTAAAAAATACTTCATCAATTACTTGTATTTATTGTATAGATAATGATGGATTTTGATTGACTTGGCAGTGCAGGTACAAATCCTCTTGCATCATGAGCAATACAACTTGTCAAACAGGGTCATGTCCAGGATATTTTTGCTTGTGCGCTTGACCAGGTTCGTAATGTCACATTTTGTAAGTTCCTTTACAGTTCATAATTCAATATTAAGCTTGTTCATGATTATTATCTAGGTTTTTTTGTATGTGTTTTTTCATCTATTTGATTGTAAGCAACTCTGCATGTTTCCTGTTGTTCACTATGATTTCTCCCATTACCACTCCCAGGATGAATCCGAATTTATTGTTACATAGGTTACTTTATTGTTACTATGATTTCTCCATTTACGATTTCATAGGTTGCATCATGTAAAGTTGTCAATCTCAGGTTGGTGATGAGCTTTAGTTCTCCAGATTTGGGGCTTTTATGATATTTTCTCCCTCATGTCATTCCTGCATCACCTCGTTTTTTGAGCATGCCAATTGTCTACCACTTGTACCAATTGGCACATGTCAATCTCTGAGTGGTGCCACATTTCACCTATTTTCAATGAGAGTTTAGGGTTTCTCTAACATAGCTTCAGAAATCCGATTCAGTGCCTGCTTGAATATCGTCACATAATACTCATGGTTTGGATTGATGAGCATGTTCTGAATGGTTGGTTGATTCATAAGAACCACCTATATAGTCATCTTGAGATATTTCAGAAGTTTTCTCGGGTTTCCTTTTTCACCGTTTCTAGTGGGTGGGATGGTGTGGGGTGATCCATCAATATTGGTGCTCTTGTAGTAGGGAATTTGTTTTTGGGGATATAAAGGAGCATTTTATGTAGATATCCCATTGGATGCATTCATAGATGGGCACGAGAGGTCAAGAATTTAAATTAAAAATATGCAACCTCTAGCATGGCAACCCGAAGGCCGCGAGAGACACTGGTTAAAGATTGTTTTGTGCTGGCCTTAATATAGTCGTGATTTTCTTTCTATTATCTTAATGAAAATATATAGTCCGGTCTCATTAAAATGAGGATTGTGGTTGTATTTATCTTTGGTTGTTTCTCTCTTAATGCTCTAGAAGTTGCCAAAAGTTGCGATATTTGTTTAGTTTGCCTGTTACAACTTAAAAGTGGTTTTTAGCAATGGGAGTCATGTTTTTTAAGGTTCATACTAATATGAAGATCTTGTAATTATATATTCAACATAAGAGAAGATGGCCTCTGCTTTGGGCAGTATGACAACAATTGCCACATCTACCTCATTGGGTAACAATGGAAAAGGGAAGAAGTTGGGTGCAATGTTTGATAATTATGGCAGACAATTGTGTTTTCTTTCAGTTTTTCACCCATTTCCTTTAATCTCTCATGAAGAAGAGGGACTCTGAGATTACGCGACAGAGAGAAGGTAGTTAATACAAGAGCTATGGAAAAGGAGTTTTACTTCAACAAGGATGGCTCAGTGACAAAAAAATTGTAGGTCAGAGAAAAAAATATGTTTAAAGGAAGGTCACCTGCACGTGAAACTTCACTGCGGTGGATCTTTCCTTGTCCACTTATATTCGATTTTAATGTGTTATTTTAATTTTTCATGGAGGGTTGTTTTGGCATATGGTCTGGCATTCAATCGCACACTTACTGAAAGCATTGTCAATTTGTCTTGCAGGAGGTGTGAACAAACTTGTTGATCTTGCTTGAGTCACCCTTGGGGCGAAGGGCAAAATGTTGTCTTGGAGAGCAAGCATGGTTCTCTGAAAATAATTAATGATGGTGTGACAGTAGATAAAAAGGTAATTTGTAGATGTGTGCTCTGGTTTTATTTTTAACATTGTATTAGTTCCCCCTCTTAAATGTCTTAGATTTGGTAGGAATAATTTGAAAACTCAAAGGTGAAAGGAAACATATTTGTTACCCAGTGGTCTACTTGGCCTATGGACTAGCCACATTAGAGTAATGCATAAAGCTTTTCACAACAATAAAAGGAAAGGGTTATGGCTGAGTCAAATTTTATTGTTATTGACAATGTAATGAAATGTATCTCAATGCTATGGTTTTAGCCTTTTTATTGGTTGAATTAGAGGACCCAGTTGAAAATATTGGGGCCAAGTAGGCTGGTTTTCCTTTTTGCTGATGGTTTGGTGTATCTAATTGAATTAGTTGCCCAAGGTATTTTTGGTTGCAAACTCCTTTTCATTTTTCATACAGTATTGGCCTTGTGGAATACATTTGATTGTGTGGTCTTGTTAGATCTACAACATTTGTAGTTGTTTAGTCTTATGGCCAAGGTGCGCTTTTATTATGGAAATAGTTGATGCAATATTGTCATTTAATCCTTACTGCAGGGTAGCATGTTGAGAAGTTTCTTGTGAAACATTTGGTATTCAAAATGACACTTGATCCTATACAGCATCATGCACTTGACTTCAAAATTCATATTCAAAGTGTGCCGGACAATTCTTGCAAAATTTCAAATATTTATGTTGTTTTAAACCATTATCTTTTTCATGTATTGGATGCTGAAAATGAGAAAAATACTTTGGTATGAAACCAACTGGTGAATAATTTCCAGCAAAACAACCACTTCCAAGACATGATTTAGAAGTAGAACATATGTACTTATGAAGCATAGAAAGATATCCTTGATACATTGTCAATGTTTGGCTAGGGTTATTTTTGGAGAAAATAACTCCTTATTCCTAGAATAGTGATCTTCAATACAAGTAAATGCCAAAGAAGAGAGATCATCGTGTGACGCAACAAAACTGAAATTGGACCCCCAAGGAGAGCTGGTGTGTCTACAATCGCTGTGTCAGCATTTTCCCTTGGTGTACCCCGTTCTTTTCCTCCGGCCTGAGTCTTAATTGACTTCTTCTTTCTTCGGGTTTATTTATCAAATTCGTAGAATTTGATAAATAAATACTATCCACAATGGTTGGACTTTAATTTATATTCCCGACTTTATATTATCTCCAATCCTTATAACCAATGTTTAAATTTCAACACTTTGTATTTATACTCCACGTTTCTTTTTAAATAAATAACTTGTAGTGAACTTTCGGCTCTATATTTCACCACCCAGCCTTACAACAATCACCCTCCGGACTTATGCTAATTATCCGCCAATCGTTTAATTAAACAATTTCATTATACTCCGGCCCCACCTATATATATCAATAACCAATCAAACACTCGTATCGTACCTGGCTATCCTCCGCACACCTTAGTTAACCTCCCGGCAAGTTCAACGTGCGACCACCATCCGATGGCCCTTCTCCAAATCAACGACTCTTGGAAATTTCGCTCGACTTCCAACGTCTGGCTTTAATGTGCGATGGCGCAGGTTAAACGATGGTTTTCTGGGGGTCACTTCACCATGTGTCGCATTCCCTACGGAATCGCTCACGAATAGGAAATACCGCCTACTCCGCAAAAGCGGTGCGATATGGGCAACCCGCTTTTGTGATTCCGCTCGTGGTTTTGGTACAGGGCTTGACCACGGGTGCAAGTCTGGTTCCGCTATCCTTTTTTTTGTTAACTCATGTCCAATCCTCGGGTCAGGTTCCGAAAGCACAACAATTTTGTCTCTTTATTAAGCAGGATTTTTATATTTGAACAGTGTTCACAACCCCGGTTCTCTACACAGACCTCGACTTCGGGTGGGGTGAGTTCACGGGGAATTCAAAGACAGAAGAATGGAATTATCAGTACCCAATCACCTCACAGTTAAACAATTATTCACAATTAGCAGTTCGAGATAATTCAATGGCAACTAAGCTTGGAAATCATTTAATTGGAAACAATTGTTCACACACAGAGGTTTATTGCAGAAATCCCCTCTCTACTCTTTTCTTCCCTCTCTACTTTTATTCATCCGAGGAATTACAATTTATATACATAACATATGGCTCTTCGGTTCCTTTGAGAGGACCGTTCTAGAAATCAAAAGGTCTAATTATAATAATTCAACTAACTGAAACTGTTCGACTCCTACAACTCTAACTAGTCTAAGTAATACAGTCAGCTGAGGTATTGACACCTAGGTGTTACAAATCGAATGTTTTCGAACCCTCCTAGCCACAACATGTGGACAAAACCTCCTACATTGCTGGCTAGTGCCTAATGCCCCTGCATCATCGTCTGACATAAACCTATTAACAAAAGTGAATAGGGAATGATTATTATTTATGGCATACTAAGTTTCTTTCTAAAGAGTAACATTGTAGATAACCTTAAAAACATTTGTTAACTATTTTTGTTTGACCATTTGATTGTGTTTGATATGTAGAACTCATGGCAGCTAGTGTTTCTCCACTCATATTAAATAATTATTTCCAAAAGTTTCTTGTTACTTTAGGAAAACCATGAAGACTATGAATTTCTTTCACGGACACTTCTGCCACTTGGCTTGTTCTTTATGTACTTTGAGCTCTACCAAAAAAATCTACAAAATTTGTCTACATAAATGACCACAAAAATGTAATACTTACCTTTATATTTCAGTAACCCTGTAATAAAGTCTATTGATATATCTTCTATTCTTTGAATATGTATGTGGAATGGTTGAAGTAACCCTAGAGATTTTACTATCTCTCTTTTATTTATTATGAAAACTTGACCTTCTCTTACAAAATTTTGAATATCTTTCTTCATTCCTTCCAAAAATATATTTTTTGATCCTTTGAGATGTTTTAAGGAACCCTGCGTCCTACCATGAGAGAGACATGGGACTCCCTTAATATTTGTTTATTCAAATATGCTTGCGTGCATACAAATATTCTACATTTGCACCAAAGTATATCTCTCTTTCACTCCCAATGCTCCATAGAGTTCATCCCATCCTTTATAAATTTTAGTTTTTGTTTAGTACTATTGTCATTTTTCCATGATGGCAAGCTTCTTCTAGCCACCTAGGAATAGAAAATGTAATTGGATATAAATTTGAGGCCTCTTCGATTTTAGAAAGAGCATCATGTACTAAATTTTCCTTACCCTTTTTGCAGATTATTTCAAAATTAAAACTTTGCATTTTTTCTCCTCATTTTTGTTAATCTTCCAATGAAATCCTTAGCTTCAAAAAATACTTTATGCTATCATGGTATATCTTGACTTTAAAGTACCTCCCAATGATATACTATCCCCATTTTTTATTGCATGTAATATTGCTTCCATTTATTTTTCATACGTAGATTTCACCAAATATTTTCTTTGAATTCCTTGCTTTTAAAAGCCAATGATATCCCTTATTGTGTTAATGTTACGTAAATTCCTTGTCCTTGTGCCTCACACTCTACTATGAATGTTTTACCAAAAGTAGGTGCAACCGATGTTGGTGTAGAAGACATGGCATCCATTAAAAGAGAGAATGCCAAAGTAGCCTCATCATTCCATATAAATGATATTTTCTTCAAAAGATATGTGAGTGGACTTGAAATGCATGCATAATTCTTAACAAATGATCAATAATATCATGTAAGTCTAAAAAATCTTCTAGGAACCTTGATTTTCTTAGGAATAGGTCATTTTGTAATAGCTTGCATCTTTTGAGGCTCAAACTTCACTCCTTCCTTTAAAACAATATGAACCAAATACTCGAATTCTTATTTACCAAAAGCACATTTGGATATTTTTACATAAAAATGATTGTTCTCAATAATTTATATAACTTTTTCACATGTTTAGTGTGGTATTCCCATGATTTATTATAAATATGTGTATTATCAAAGAAAACCAACACAAATTTTATAAGATGGGATCAAACAAAATTGTTTTTAAGTCGAGCCCGCCGGACTTCAAATGGAGATAAACCATAATTCAAACCAAATTCGCATTCCAAAATAGCCTACTGACGTCGGCCAATTTTGTGACGTGAAAACCAAATGAATTCCGCCCTAATCTTTTTCGGGTCCGAAGTTAGGCTGGCGTATGGAGGGAGAGTTGTGAAGCGAATTTCTTATCAAATTCGCCCTAATATTTTTCGGGTTTGGATTTCCATTGTGCGAGCGGCCCAAACAAAGATCCGCTCCAATCAATTTCTGCCATGTTTCCTCAATAAAAACTTGCCCTGCTCCCGGCTGCGGGTGCATTCGATGGCATTTAAGGCGATGGGACATGGATGTGGCGATTTCATATCAATCGCATTAAGATTTAACGCTGTTCAATTAAGCTCCAAGGTTTTCACATCAAATCGCATTAAATTTTAACACTGTTCAAGATCGGACCTCCACTCCCGTTAGCGATTATGCATGCTCCAATATGATCCGGCCTTCGGCTCTCATTAATGATTAGAGATTATTTATGACGAGCGTCCTTTGATTGCATTTCATTGATAAAGTGGCATTTCGCTATGGTTTTTCAGACGAGCCAGTTGTTGGGTTACACTGCCTGCTCACTGTGACGAGAAGGAGAAGTGGCCAGCTGAACTGCTGCGTAGACCTTGCTACATATCTTCATTTCTCTCGGTCTGGTCCTTGTTTTCTTCCTCTGTTTCTTGGAATTCTGCTTCTCCGTCTCCTCTTGCACCCACTACTAGTGAGACTGCACCCATGCCTCGTGTGCGTCAAAGGATGCGTTGCCGCAGGGGGAGCACTAGAGGTCAACTCCTGCACGCTCCCTCCAGCCCCTCAACCGAGTTGTCTTCCGGCCAGTCCAGTGATTATGCAGGTTGCTATCCAAATACTAGGAGTGGGCGGGGTCGGGTTGTAGGATCTGGCCACCGTATGGATTCCCCTGCTCCTCGTTTCCCCACCGCTAGTTCACCTTCTCCCACGATGCGCACTGCACAATTTTCCTTTAATTTCTCTCTCAACCGCCCACGAATTACAGCTTCAGTCACTGTGGTTTTCCGCGAGGAGGCCCAAACGGAGGAAGAATGCACCCGTCCGGCGGGTCTAAGCTCGGAAAAAGCCGGCCAGCATTCAGGCCTTCAGGAGGGGAGCCGTGGCATGAATGTGGAGGTAGCACCTAGCGATCCTGGACCTTCCGAAGGATGGTGCCGAATCGTCGAGGAGCCGGAGGAGTAGTTTGGTTAATTTGTTTTTCTTGCTTCGTGGCCCACTTAATTGGGCTGCTTTTAGATTATTTTACTGTGTTGGACCTTTGTAATATTTTTGAATTCTATAAATTAAACGTTCAAGACTGGTTTCCCCGTATGAGGGCAGTCTTCTTAATTTTTTGATTTTTTGATGACAAATTTGCCATGAATCTGGGCAATGATTTTGACTTCGGTGTAATTTTATTCCCACTGTTAATAGATTAAATTTACTTAGAAAAAAAAATGTTGCCCTGTTTCTATTTTAAACCTGTTTTTTGAAATACAGAGCCATGTTTATATGGTCTACGTATTATACTCTTTCTCTGTATATCTATAAGAACCTTTTTTCTATGAACAGGGTGGATGCTGTAGTAGGCTACTAATGGAAATAAGTGAGCCTGAACCTTACATCTCGGATGCAACAGATGGTTACCAATTTTGGAATCAAGCAAGCCTAATCTTACAAGCGACCCTGGGTTTCTGCAGATGGTTATCACACTCCTCACATGATTAGCGTTTTTCTCTGTTCAAGGATTTTGGGTACTTTAATTTGTATTTGGAACAATGGACGTCGGTACTCTATCTATTGCTTTACTATTCTACATACTGCTATTTCACTTTCTTATAGATGCCTCGGGCATATTTTGATGCTTTCTCAGATTGTCGATAATCTCCATGTGGACCGTTACTGGGTTTTATATCAAGTCCCTGTATGTGACATGGGGTATTTTTCTATCACTGTCTGGGGTGGGACTTCCACTTTTCTGGATGGATATTTGAGTTCCAATCTTCAGATGTGAAAATGTAATAACTTCATGGACTGTTTTACTTCATATAATATATTCAAAACAACGTTTTTTCTCTTGTGAAAAAAAATGATTAATGTTTATCACTCTGCCTTCAAAACTAGCGATGCTGGTCTATGTTGCTGGTTTATTGAAATGGTCTGATGGTCTTTTTATATTTTGGACATATCACACTCCTCACATGATTAGCGTTTTTCTCTGTTCAAGGATTTTGGGTACTTCAATTTGTATTTGGAACAATGGACGTCGGTACTCTATCTGTTGCTTTACTATTCTACATACTGCTATTTCACTTTCTTATAGATGCCTCAGGCATATTTGTATGCTTTCTCAAATTGTCGATAATCTCCATGTGGACCGTTACTGGGTTTTATATCAAGTCCCTGTATGTGACATGGGGTATTTTTCTATCACTGTCTGGGGTGGGAATTCCACTTTTCTGGATGGATATTTGGGTTCCAATCTTCAGATGTGAAAATGTAATGACTTCATGGACTGTTTTACTTCATATAATCTATTCAAAACAACATTTTTTCTCTTGTGAAAAAAAAATGATTAATGTTTATCACTCTGCCTTCAAAACTAGCGATGCTGGTCTATGTTGCTGGTTTATTGATATGGTCTGATGGTCTTTTTATTTTTTGGACATATCACACTCCTCACATGATTAGCGTTTTTCTCTGTTCAAGGATTTTTGGTACTTTAATTTGTATTTGGAACAATGGACGTCGGTACTCTATATGTTGCTTTACTATTCTACATACTGCTATTTCACTTTCTTATAGATGCCTCGGGCATATTTGGATGCTTTCTCAGATTGTCGATAATCTCCATGTGGACCGTTACTGGATTTTATATCATGTCCCTGTAAGTGACATGGGGTATTTTTCTATCATTGTCTGGGGTGGGACTTCCACTTTTCTGGATGGATATTTGGGTTCCAATCTTCAGATGTGAAAATGTAATGACTTCATGGACTCTTTTACTTCATATAATATATTCAAAACAATGTTTTTTCTCTTGTGAAAAAAAAATGATTAATGTTTATCACTCTGCCTTCAAAACTAGCGATGCTGGTTTATTGATATGGTCTGATGGTCTTTTTATATTTTGGACATGTCACACTCCTCACATGATTAGCGTTTTTCTCTGTTCAAGGATTTTGGGTACTTTAATTTGTATTTGGAACAATGGACGTCGGTACTCTATCTGTTGTTTTACTATTCTACATACTGCTATTTCACTTTCTTATAGATGCCTCGGGCATATTTGGATGCTTTCTCAGATTGTCGTTAATCTCCATGTGGACCGTTACTGGGTTTTATATCAAGTCCCTGTATGTGACATGGGGTATTTTTCTATCACTGTCTGGGGTGGGACTTCCACTTTTCTTGATGGATATTTGGGTTCCAATCTTCAGATGTGAAAATGTAATGACTTCATGGACTATTTTACTTCATATAATATATTCAAAACAATGTTTTTCCTCTTTTAAAGTTTCATTTTTTTTTTTTTAAATTGAACCTGCCGTCGCTATACCAATGCCTTGTAAGCATCGGAATTGCGACAAATTAGAAACGTCGGAAGAGAAACAGTATAAAAACGTCGGACGAGCGATGTTCAAAACGTCAGACCACATTTCGTCGGAATTGCGATTGTTTACAAACGTCGGAAGAGCGACATCCAAAACGTCGGACCAAATTTCGTCGGAATTGTGACAGTTTACAACCATCGGACGAGTGACGTCCAAAACGTCGGACCACATTTTGTCGTAATTGTGTCAGTTTACAAATGTCGGAAGAGCGACGTTCAAAACGTCGGACCACATTTCGTCGGAAGTGCGACAGTTTAGAAAGGTCGGAAGTGCGACGGATTGGGAAACGTCGGAAGAGTGACGCTTGTTTAGAAGCGACGGAAAAAGTGTCGATACTGCGACACTTTTTAATTGCGTCGGAACTGCGACGGTATGGTAAACCACGTTTTTCCCACCCTCGATCTGTCGCTCTTGCGACGACTATGTGTCGGAATAGAAACGAATTGGCCGTCGAAATTTCCGCCAAATTTTCTAGTGTGGGGTTGCTCTGCTACTGATTTTGGCTATATAAAAAACTTTCCTTCTCACAATTTTTAATGTTTTCTTAAGCTAAAATAGATTCGAAGAAAGGGTTAGATGATTGCATGCCTGAGCCTTACCATTGATTTGTTTTTGCAGGTGATATTGAAGCTGCTGCTGAAGCTGCTACTGAAGATGCATGTGGCGATTTGCTTGAGGTCCTTTTGGAGCTTCTGAGCACTGGAGGAGGAAGTCCAAGTGTGACTACTTTTGAATAAAGTGTTGACCAAATTTTCTTTTTGTGCCAACTTGCCATTTTTTTTCTTGCAAAGGTTAGAGAGCACCCGCATTCATTAGAGAGAGATACATGGAGAAATGCAATTTTTTTTTTTTTTTTTGTAAGGCCTACTAGCTGCCCCAATGAGGTTTTCAACTAGTAGGTCTGCCTAGGTGCCTCAAAGGAGGATTTCACCTAGGATCTTTTATTTTTTCTTTTTTTTCTTTAACCCAATGACTGCCTTATGGAGGTTTTCAATCAGTGAGCCAATCTTAGACGCCTCAAAAGAGGTTTTCACCTGAGATTTTATTCTTTCCCCCCCTTTTTTTTTCTTATTTTTTCACTTTCCTACTCTACTTGAAGAAAACAAAAACTTTTTCAAGTATAGGAATACTTCCAATGGAGCCATGTAAAAATCAAGATGATAGATAAAATCAGGTGCACACTTGGAATACATGTTTTGACATGTACCTAAATATGAGAGATGAATTTCTTTGACTGGGATTGTATCAAGTATTGTTGGAGAAGAGTGTGTTTATGAAACTTAATGATTGTTTGGAACCATATGTCAATATAGTTGTGATGTCCCTAGTCCACTTGCTAATTTGAATCACCTTGGATGTCCTCTTCTATTATGAAATTCAAATCTTCCTCTTTTTTCTGATTGTTCTCTTTAACACATGGAGGAAATGTTGGTAAACATGAGGAAACTTTCTCAACATCTGATTCTGATGTCAGCTCTTCATCAAGTGTAGCCCTCGATCTTTTGAACTCCTCTTTTGGATCTTCTTCTTCTTGATGTTGGCCTTCAATGAAATTAATAAAATATCTTCTTTGCAATACCTTTCTTGAACTAAGATGCAGACCATTTAGATCAAGAGGATATATGTTTGGTAGTGTTGTACCTGAACATTGTAAGTGGGCTGAGATACTTCATGGTGTGGGTTTGGAAATGGTTGTACAGGTAGTTTAGTGGGGGTGGATATATGATATGGATGTGGTTGAGGTTGTGGTTGTGGTGGAGGTGGATGGTTGGGATAGCATGGAGTTGGGTATGGAGGATATTGAGGGAAATTTTGAGGATGTTGAGGATTTTCCCAATAAGGTCCTTGCCAACCATGTTGCCAAGATTGGTTTTGGGGTTGAGATGGCCAAGGTTGCCAAGGAGGGAGTGTGTCCCAATTAGTTTGAGATGGATGTGAATAAGCTTGAAATTATGGAGTGGATCCTTGCATCATATCAAGTTGACTAGGCTACGAGGGTCTCCTTGGAGCTACATAACATAGCTTCTTTGGTGATTTCCTTGCTCCATTGTCTTCTTGGTAAACTTATTTAAACCTGGGGAATGATGAAAAAATTTAGTAGCATATGATTATGCATGGATAACAAAACTATCAAAATATTTTTTTTGCTCATTTTGCATTCTTAACATTTCTACTTGTTCACTTAGATTGCTAAGAATTTATGTTTTAAAATTATCAACCAAATTTCCAAGTTCATCTTGCCTTACCAATATTGATGCTGACTTACATACTCTTTCCCTTCCTCTTGATATGCGCTTGCATGTTTCACAAATTTCTTCAAATGACAATTGATATACATCTCCTTTACTCATGAGATTAAGGATATCAATCCACTCATCCCTAATAGTTCTAAGTAAGAGGGTTTTTAGTGTGTCAAATCCTAAATGATGCAATTTTTCGCTCTTAACATTATACACGAACCTCTCTATTATATCCTAAAGGCTCTCATCTTCTGTTAGGTCCTTATATTACTAGTATAGTCCCTTATTCTTGTTAGTGTATGGAGCTGGTTTCATAACATCTTCTTCTTGGTTCATTCTAAAAATTTCTTCTCTAAGATCACGATCTTTGTATTTTTCTAAAAATATATTTTTCATATCATTCCATGATCTTATTGAATTAGTACCTAGACTCATGAACCATTTAATATCTCTATCCTTCAATGTTGCAGGAAACAATCTCAGTTTTTGAGTGTGTGATAAGTAGCCATAAGACCTACAAAGTATCTCAAATTCAAAGAGAAATGTTTTTGGATCCTCTGTCCTCATACCATGGAAGTTGGGAAGGAAAGATGGAGGGATGTTCTTCATATGTACATTGATGTCCATATCTTGAATGGGAAACCCAATAAGAACTTCTTCATTTTCATCATATCCATCCATCTCTTCTACCTTCAAAAATGCATGGTGATGTGGTTCTTACTGCACCAAGTGGTCAAGTGGGGGGGGGGGGGGGGCGTTGGTATTGGAGAAGTATTAAAAAAGAAGAAGAAGATATCTGAGTATCCCTACTCCTATGAGGCATGAAAATCAGATATTTATATATATATTTTTAACATTTATGAAATGGAATGAAAAGAAAGGAAAATAGAAAATAATGCTAAAAAAAAAATAAAAGCATCTATTAGACACCTCCCCGGAAACGACGCAAAAAAGTGGTGAGCCTTGGTATTGCACCAAGAGTGCTGCAACTCCCAGGGGCTACCTACTTTACTTTATCAACCCGAGGTTCGTAAAAACTTGGAGGTGACAGTGCTATATACACAGAAGATGCATTCTGTTCATATCATCCTCTTCTTCTTTACGAAAGGGGGCTATTTCTAATGGTTTTTAGTGTAGTCTGTCACACTTCAATGAAACTAAACTAAGTTGTAGAAAGGAAATGACAGAAAGGAAACTAAATTAAATATTTGAAAAGAAATGACAGGAAGGAAACTAAACTAAATTTTGGATAGGAAATGAAAGAAAAAAAAAACTAATTTAACTCGCTGAAAATAAATGGTAGAAAGTAAACTAATTCTAAACCACACTTAACTTGGCCAAACAGCTCAATGCACTCTATTTATCTTATGGTCTATCTACCATGATTTTATTCATGCAACTAAGCTATCCATGACTTAATTATAATTAAAAAAAGTGTTGATTTGTAGATTGGAGGGAAGAAAAAGGGCTAAAGAGGCTAATAGAGGGCTTAGCACATGAAACAGGGCTTAGAAGTGGAAATCGAGGTTTTAAACCTTATAATATGACGCATAAAAGGCTTTGGAGAGGAATAATGTGAAATATGTGATGGCAGAGATGAAATGGAGGAAAAGGTTGCGATATGCGATATTGCAATCGCAACTTCACAAAATTAGAGCAGAAGCGTTAAAAAAGAAACAAAAAAATGTGATTTACGATGTGTGATGTGAAGTGGTGACATGGAGGTGGCGTTGATATTGCAATTGCGATATCACAGAGTTGGAGCGGTAAGTTTTAAATAAAGAAACAAAAAACACGATTTGCAATGTGCGATGCGGCGGCAATATCGCATCAACGTTCGGAAACGATAAATGTTAAAGGAAATAGGTAAATGTTGCGGTGAGAGATTTGCGATGCAGTGGCAATACTGCAATCGACAGGAACGAGTGGTAAGTATTAACAGAACCAAATAAAAAGTGCAGGATGCGATCTACGCAGGAGATAAAATGGCGGAATGTGATTTTCGATAGGGATGACGTGGCAGTGGGACCGGCGGCGGAGCGCGATCGCACTATCGTAATCAACAAAAAGGAAGCGGTAAGTCTTAAGGAAAAGGGGAAAGGTTGTGATGTGTGATTGCGATGCGGTAGAGTTGTGGTAAGTTGTAAAGGAAAAGGATGAAGGTTGCGAAATGCGATATGCTGTATTATAATATCGCAATCGGCATATGGGAGCAGTAAGTGTTAACAGGAACAACTTAAACCATGTAGAGTGCGAAATGCGAAGTACGGTAGCGAGGATTTTGAGGAGGAAGATGGAGGTCGAGTTTTTGATGGGTTTTTAGTGGTTTTTACGTGTTATTCATTAAAAGCGTAAAGGCAACCATGAATCATAAATACAAAGGAATAAAGCGGGCTGAAGGGTTTGAATGTTTGTGGGAATAAAAAAGTGGGTGCAACAATTAGAATAAGTGGAAAACACGAGGGAATGGAGGTGCACTTGTAGTGCTCGGAAGTGTAACACACCTGCGGATTAAGGCACGGAAAATAGACAATAATGCGTGATAAAAACAGTGAAAGAGAGACTTAGACTTGGTAATGCAATTTCTTCCTTAAACTCAAATAGAAAGCAATTTTTGGCATGTGGGAAGGTCTACCCTGTTCGAACTCTATTGATAGAGATGAGAGGGGGAGGCTTGACCACAAATTTTGGAGTTTTCCCTCTATCCTATTACTCACAAGAAAATGGAAAACTACAACAGCATACTGAAAGAAAAACTAAACAACAATGAAACTATTTAAAAGCAGAACTAATTGAATGACAAAAAGAAAACTAGCTAAATGGAAAAAGGAAAGAATGAAAACAACAGAGAAGCTGAGGCACATGGGTTGGGCCCTAACCCACAAGCCCAAATCTCTGGAATTAAATCACTAAAATGGAGTCTGTCTACTCATTGCATTAAAAATACAGTGTTATTACACCTCGAAGGTCTTAAACAACAAAATCCTAATAGCTTGCAGCAATTCTGAATGGAATCAAATCCTATGGATTTGAATAAAATTGACTACCCTTCCTAGCTCTAGCTCTACTCTATTTATTCTACAGGGAAGCTACCAACAACTCCCTAAAAATAGGTAATAAGTCCACTTGACTCCATGTGAAGTATGGCTTGAGTGCACTTGGTCTTGAGTTGCTTGGTTGCCTCTGGAATTCGAATTGCTGGAGGGGATCTCATGAGGATCATTTGGCTACCTTTGAGGGTGGAAAACCCCCTTGAATCTCTCCAAGATTTCTCCCTAATTTCCTGATATTCTTCACTCTTGATATTCCAGTGGCAGGGAGCAAGTCGCTAAATTATCTCCTTCTCCAAATTTGCATAATCTGCCAAATATTCTCACAATATTCTACAAAAATAACCAATATTAGGCACAAATATGCAATTACCTTTAAACCTTCTTAAGAAAATATTAAAGCATAAGAAAACATTATTAAGTGCAGAAGGAGAGATTTAATATATCTTTTCATGTGCATAAGGAAGGTATATGGGCTTAAGAAAGGTTATATGGGCCTTATTTTATGTCCAATTTAGAGGCCCATCAGGGGCCAATGCCTTTGAGCTCAGTGTTTCACCATTCCTTGGTCTGCATCCAGTATTCAATGTGGACCTCCTTCGGCCCACCCTACTTCCCACCTCTACTGGACACCTCCGACATTGCAGAACAACTCACACCAACAGAGTTAAACCTAGACTGCATGGAACAGGCCACCACAAATTGTGTCATGGAAATGAAAATCAAGCACACTCACCAACAAAAGATCCAACTGTATTGGGTTGTCAAAGATGGCCAACTCCTACACCAAGGCAAGTGGTTCGCCAGGGACCAAGTTCAACAGAAGTTTCCTCATATCATGGAGGAACTCAACGTAATAGGGACCATTGCTTGATAAGGGGGGAGGAATGATCCAAGTGGATATTGGTGGTCACCCACCTATTCCACTTGGGGCCCCACCATTGTTCCTTTCAGTTTTTCATTTTTTTTAATTGTAGCACATTTTACTATTTTTGGTAGTTTTTTCGGGTCCTCATCTTCCGGAGCCGTTTTGAGGCCCTAAATGATGGTTTTTGGGAAAAATGGGAGTGACATGGAAGTTCCTTCGATGTTGTTCACATTAAAAGTTGTAGTCCTCAAATATATGTTTCTAACGAGATATTGTGCATGTAAAACAAATATCTTATGCCAAAGTTACGCCCTAGGGAAGTTGATGTACCAAGTTACTCGAACGGGGCCCATAGTTTTGGCACTTCATCTCCTAGGGTTAGGTGTTTGAATGTTTAGGGTTTTCCATTATTTCTCAATAATAAATAATAATTTGAGCCTCATTGTAACATAGTTCAGTGGCTTGTAGCCACCACATCTCTTCTCAGAGATAAGCTGCGAGCGCTCTAGATAGTTTATTTCCATTGTCTATAGTAAATTTCATTTCTTTGATATTAATGAAATAAAGTGTTATTTCCACTGCATCTTTGTATTTATGGTTATATGTGTACTCTCGATGTAGGAGCATCGACCTACCCTTAATCAAAATTTAAATTCCAAGTTGCTGGAAGGAGAAACATGGAAAACGATCTGAAAAGAGGGCTAATTTCATTGAAATTTGGCTATATTGATAAATTTGTTTCCTCAAAGGAGAAATTGATGGCATCTAGAAGATATGATTTGTTTTAATAATCTGCCACGTAATTAAAATAGAGTGATTTCAGGGATTAGTTACACGTTTTTTGGAAGGAAATCATGGATCTTAGATGATCCACTCATTTGTAATTTCCTTTAAAATGCAAAGATTGTGTTGTATGAGGGAGGCCCGCACAATGTAACCTCAGGGTGAACGTGTGATCATGACCATAGTGGCCTTAGCCTATAAATCGAGCTCGAAAATAATGGAATCCGTGGATTTTTATGTATCTAGGAATGTTCTTAATCATGTGTTATCTGTGTGTGTTATTTAATTTCGATTTATCACTGTGTATACGTATTCTTCTCTTTTCAACAATGTTAGAGTATGTGTTATCGAATGAGGTAGTGGATGAGAATTCGATGTGGATGATTAAAGATCGTTGAACGTTGCCAGAGCGGCTATGTAATAGATCCTTTGTTCCAGTTTCTAGGTTTGCATGAAAAAATTGCAGCTTTGTTGCATCAAAGTGATATCAGAGTAGAAGAATATTATGTGTGCAATGGAAGGAGGTACAAATATGTTGAGTACTGGTAAGTGCGTCGTCTTTATATTTTTGTGCAGGTAGTGACAGAGGAAGGTGAGAAGATTTGCAGCAGCCTAGAGCAAGGAGTGCTCATACAATTCCAAAGGAGAGAACCAGTTAGATGCATATCATGTAGCAAGGAGGAGGCTTGATATTGCATAGGCTTTGTTGCAACTCACGAGTGCTGTTACAAAAAGACCAAGAAGGCATATGACCAGGAGGTCATAATTTTTTTTACCTCGGGAGTCTAATACAGGAGCATCCCATAATCAAAATTGAAATTCCAAGTTGCTGGAAGGAGAAACATGGACAATGATCTGAAAAGGGGGCTAATTTCCATGAAATTTGGTTATATTGATAAATTTGTTTCCTCGAAGGAGAAATCGATGGCATCTAGAAGATATGATTTGTTTTAATAATCCACCACATAATTAAAATAGAGTGATTTTAGGGATTAGTTACACGATTTTTGGAAGGAAATCCTCGATCTTAGATGATCCACTCGTTTGTAATTTCCTTTAAAATGCAAATACTGTGTTTTATGATGGAGGCCTGCACAATGTAACCTCAGGGTGAATGCGTGATCAGGCCCATAGTTGCCTTAGCCTGTAACTCGAGCTCGACAATAATGGAATCCGTGTATTTTTATGTATCCATGAATGTTCTCAATCATGTGTTATCTGTGTGTATTATTTAATTTCGATTTCTCACTGTTTATACATATTCTTATCATTTCAAAAATGTTAGAGTATGTGTTATCGAATGAGGTAGCGGATGAGAATTTGATGTGGATGATTAAATATCATTGAACATTTCCATAGCGACTGTGTAATAGATTCTTCGTTCCAGTTTCTGGGTTTGCGTGAAAAAATTGCAGCTTTGCTGCATCAATTCTGTTGTGTTACTACATAGATACAGATCATCGATCCAATCATTTTGTGAAATAAATAATTGAAATGGGTTGGACATTCAACTAGAACAAATATTGTATGGTGGATACTCTAGAAGTAGAACATACATATGTGATCTACCAATCCCAACATGTGAGAAAATATACTGAGAAGCTAAGACCTATGCTCTGTTATCTTTTTCTCAATTATGTAATACAATGACAAATAAATGGGCACTCATTATAGAGTTTCCATGAATACTGTGGTTTGAATTTCTAATGGAATATTTTATACCTCCTTTATTATGCTTCAATATACAACTTCTATATGCTTTAATAAATTATTTAAAAATAACAATACCAAAAGAATGGAACACCTTCTCTTTTGAGAAACCCAATATTTCAGATAGATAGGTAATTGTCTAAGGTTAGAGTTATGGATTTCCCGCGAAACTATTCGAAAGTAGGTTTCAAAAATTAAAAAATCAAAGTTTAAGTGGAGCACATGATGGGTAACATAGAGGCCCAATCCAATGATATAAACAGCCCTATCCCCATTGAAGTTTAACTGGGGATGGGGGGACTTCTCAATGGGTCATTTGTTGAAAACCAATAGTAGATATGATCAACAGTCTGGATCAAATGAGCGACCCCCCCTTATTTTAAAAATGAAGGAGGGGGTGTGCTCAAAACCAAAGGTGGTTTTTTCCAAAAATGTATGTGATTAATACTCTGACCAACAAAAAGCAAGTGTGGCAAGTGAGTGTGACCAATCAATAACCAATACCACTTTAGTCTCTATGTCACTCGTGGTGGAAGCTAATGTTTTCATTATTCTAAAAATTATTCTATCCCTTCTTGTTGGACCAATTTTTACTACCTTCCCTTTTCTGCTTCCTCTATTGATGAATTCTGAATATGATCAGATATATTTTCCCTCACAAGATTCTCATCGTAATCCCATGCATCTGATTGAAAATTCATCTTTTCAAATATTTCCGGGTTTTCAAGATGATTATCAAGAATTTTACGATCCAATCACTGAATGGTTGGAAAAGTCTTACTTGGAAAGCTTCGTCACAAATAACAAGTTTCAATATTTCCTCACATTTGCTAAGGAGTTCAGTGCAGATGGAGACACATTCACAAGAAGCTTCAGAGGTTTGTTGAATGATGGGTCTCATAAAAAAAGAAAGAGTATAAACTGGTTAGAAGTGGTGTCTATGGCCTATCTTTTTTTTGACACAAAATACCTTCAAATTTTTGTGCAAGCTATTCAAGTTCTTTTCTTTTCTATTACATATTGTTTTATATTTATTTTAATCGATCACATCTTTGTGACTGTAGGTCGGGAACAATTACGATGGCTACATTGGAAATTCCATTATACGTGACTTTGAACTTATAGCTGGTTAGGGTAGGAGTAGGTCTAGTAGAATTTTAGTTTAATTTCACATCCATCCTACATCCATTTCTTGTATTTTGTCTTGTGTTTTCTGGTTTTGGTTTCACATCACGTTTTTCTTGAGCCATTTTATGTGTCGTCTTTTGGTTTTGTTTCCTAGTTTCCTTTCATTTTGTGAGACCGTGCATGAAGATGCTCTGATGGCTCAAAGGGAATGTGGAAAAATAGAAAATGACTGTAACATTGCAACATTAGGATAACTCTCTTCCCTTATTCCTTGTCTTGGTTACACCTTTTGGTCAATGATGTTCTAGCAGAAAATATGATCCTTGCATTGAAAGCCTCGTGTCAAACCATGATCTCCATGTCTATTTTTGAAACCTCATGCCTACACTCGGGTCTTTATGTTTTAGTGTTTTCAAGCTGATCCAATCGAGTAGAGAAGGACAAGGGGAAAATCTGGTATATATACAACATTCTTATAACAGAGCAGTCAACACTTCAACATGAGAGTTCCCATTTGAAACTTGGTTTGGATATTTCGCACTTTCACCTTTGGATATTCCATATGGGAAACAAAGTGGAGTGAGCGAAGATCTTACAGGAGATGATTTGAGGGTTGAAATAATATAAGGAATATCAGGAAGATCCATCTATCGGTGCAATAAACACTTTATGTTGGAAAAACTAAGAGGGGGTGAATCAATATTTATTTTCAAATATTAATTTTCCCAGTTAGATAACTTATATTTAGAACAAAAAATGAACAATGATGGAATATATACTTTTATTAATTTATTCTTTACAATAAGTAAAGTACAATAATGATATAAGGCTCCAACCCTAGATGGAGACTCCAATCTTCTAGGCTCCAACCTGTATTGTGCCAAGCACTGACTTGGTCTTTCCAAGGCTCAAACCTCGTAAATTTAAGGCACCAACCTCTAGGGCTCCAACCCTATTCTATGATAGGATCCAACCTGGTTTCTTGAGGACTCCAATCTTCTAGGGCTCCAACCCCATCTTCCAAGGCACCAAAATTGTCTCTATGAGGCTCCAACCTCTTGGGCTCCAACCCTCAACTTCACTTCGTCAAAATATATTTGGTTATTTTTCACGACTCCCAAATTATTCTTCAACGAGCCCTGTCACACTTAGTATCCATCTCACATCATCAATGACAACCTTGATCTCTCATGAAGGTGTCTCCACTGCTCTTCATATCACCCAAACAAAAACTTCAAGGTCACCTCATGATGATATCAACAATGCATCATGGTCTTCAAGATTAGCTCCAAGGTCAACCAAGGCTTCTCAACAAGGTGTCTACAATGGCCTGCTCAAATGAAAGTTAAATTAATACTCTTCAAAAGTGTGTTCCAAAGAAACCTTCAAGATTAGCTCCAACAAGATTTTAACTCCACAAAGGCTGTTGTAGAGTATCTTCTCCAAATATATCTTCAATAATGGTCACTAACAAGTTCAGGTCTTCAAGATTTTATTTATTTTTTCCCAAGAATTCTCCATGGATTTCAATATGCTATATATTCAAGACACTTCACTACCCAAGGGTCTAATCACTGTCCATGACTTCTCATCTTATTTGTTGTCTTCAACACTGATCACTGAGCTTGGTTATCTACTACAATTCAGGTCCGAGGTGAGGTCTTGTCTAAGCCTTCGAGGATAACTCCACAGATTAATATTTAGGCTAGCCACAAGTCCAAAGAGGACTTTTTGACTTATTTCTCACAACTATCACTCTAATCTGAACGGTCTGTCCAATTCTTCAAAGTATATTTACTCTGCTTCCATAGGTGACTAGTTACATTTAATGATCATAGGTTTCAACTTCAGGCCTTAGCTGTTTTGATATTCCGCAGAAACATATCAAAATCTCTTCCACAATAAGCCTTTTCCTAGCCTTTTTATTATACCTCAACTATTTTAACGAAGATCAATTGATCAGCAATTCGAACCAACAATCCAAGCATTGAGCACAAGATCTTGTGCCTTATCCAAAAGACTGTGTGGGAATCCGATGTTCTGTGGAGGAGTCCGAGTTGTGGCTTATCAAATTCTGCCCCAAATTCTTCCAGCAAACAATGTAATTTGCTTTTTTATGACATGCCCGAAGTTACTGTGGTTGCCTGGAGGTGTTCGAAGGATGTGGCAGCACACTGACGTTTTTGCAGCTCTTTAACTATAAATTCGAGCCCTTACAAAATCCAATCTTGTGATCACATGTCCGATCTGTAATTTCTCCACAAAGCCCTTACTTCACCAAGATGACCTCGATACATGTGCCTCGATCCCAAGTTCACATTGTTCCGAAAATTCGAAACGATGTCTTGATCCCCAGATACACGCTGTAATAAATTCTGTAATGTTATTTTGATGTGTTATTACTCTTGTAATTGATGATCTCCAACGAGTGTCATTATCTATATATACAACGATTTCTATAATGGCGTGACTGTAGGAAGAGGCCGAGATAAAAATTGAATCCAATACATTAATATAAATTTGAACACGTCCAACGTCCATCATTTTTAGCCAACATGTGGTGGTGGAGCCCAGAAGTGACAAGCGTTATGCATTCTAAACGGATTATGAGTTTGACGTGGTATGCTCACCGTTGGGTTATATATATATGCTTGATGTATGTTAATGTCAAAATATATATATATATATATATATATATATGGTAAATTTCAGAGGAGTGGGGACTGCACCATTCAACAAGGAGTAGGTATATATATGTGTTAAATATATTTTTTAATTTATTGTTGATATATGTTGTATATTTTATATCATATAAATATAACATATATGTTTATATTTATATATATATGTCTAGTAATTTCAGTCCCCTTTTTTGTCTTTGGTATATTTCTTCATTTTGGTTATCTATTAAATGCCATATTAGGGCTAGGGTTTTATCTAGGGTTTCATGTAGTCTAGGGTTTTCTTCAACACAACAAGGGTTATTTTAGCTTAGGGTTTGTATAAGGAGAGGCAAACATCTCAAAGGTTTCGGCATGTATCATCAAAATCATAATATGCATGAGGTTAAGGATATCATCATGATTTTAGTTCAAGGACATCAGGGCACTATGATCAAAGGGCATCTAGGGCAACATCACAAATCACAAGAATTTTCCATCACGAACAATGCCATATTGAGATCAATGAAAACCTTGACTAACAATATCCCCCTTTTTCATTGATGGCAATATTATTTCTTCATGGATATGTTACTCCCTCTGTCATGGTGCTCTTCCTTCTGGAAATGTGGTCCATGATAGATGTGTCTACATTTCTCCAATGGAGTTGCTCCTGAGAGATGATTTATCAAAGGATGATTGTCCATGTGTGAATCATCAAGGATTTCATAGGGCCCATTCACGGATAGCTTCTGCAATAATGCTTAAGAATCATAAGCTCAAGAGTTAGAAATCCCCCACTAACCGTATGCATCGTCTCCTTTTTGGCAGAGTCATCAAAAACTTGGAATATCATATATGCCAAAGAAGTCTTCATCAGATCAACATGTGTTGTTGGCTTGAGTGTTTAAGAGACTTTCAGATCCAATTTTCTTCCTTCTCCATACTCGTGTAACTTTATTCTCTGCCATGGTTCTAGCTTGTGTAGTGGCCCAAGTCAAGTTACAATCACGTGCCATATGTACAATGTTATGGAAATTGAAGCACTCTATCTTTTTCATGAATAATAAATCATGACTTATTCTTGCAAAATTGCTTCTAGGAGATTTACGGGGACCATTATATTGGTCTTTATGATATTCCCTACAATATTTTTCCATATACCCAAAGTTTGTACAAGAATAAAAATAACCAAGAAATATACTCTGGTACTTGGGAGTTGAAGAGTTCCTTGAAGTACTTCTGAAGTCTTTTTGCCTTAGAATTCTCTGATGATATTCATTTCCTTTTGTATTCTTGACACCATTTGTAAATCTCGTTGGAGTAGGGTTTCTTCTAATGTCATCTTGACTCTTGCCTTTGCTGGAACTGGGAGTATCATTTCTTCCTGGATTCCTCACATCCTTGTTGTTTGAAGTGTTATCATTCTTGCTTGAGGGTTCACCTGCATAGCCAAGACCTGATTTATCAAGGGAAGACCTTTGATGACTTAGGATGTCATCTAGGTTTTGAGAGATTTTCAAGTTCTTATTCAGCAAGTCAACTTCCTTTTTAAGAAGGGAAAATTTATCCTTTCAATTTTTCACAATCTTCATCTTTCATGACTAGTTGCTTCTTTATTTCTTCCATCATCCTTGTTGCTTTCCATGCTTCGATTTTAAGGGAAATGATATTTGATTTCATTATGAAGATTTATTCATTCTCTCTTGCTAGACTACTCTCCATTTCATCTTTTATTCTTGTAGTTTCATATGTTTTGGCCTTGAGAATATTGATGTCTGATTTTAGTTTGAATATTTCTTCATCCTTTTCTTCTAGTTGAGATTTAAGAGAGGAGACCTCTTCCTTGTATTGACAAATCTCTTCTTCAAGGTTTTTCAAGCTCTTAAGTCTTTGTTCAAGGTGGCTTGAAAAAGTTTCTTCCCTTTTATTTTCCTTATCCAATTGATTTGTCATAGATATGACTTCTTCATGACGCTTTCTTTTGTTTTGATGAAATTCCTCTTTAAGTTTGTTGAGTTCCTCATCTCTTTCTTGTACTTGAAGCTTGACAAAGTCAATTTCCTTCCTTGTATTGTCTTGGTTACCATCTTGCACTTTATTCTTAAGTTCCTCATTTTCATTTTTCAAATTGTTAATCTCTTCCATGGAAGCCATAAGTTTTTTCAAGAGATCGTCTTCAAAGACTTCTTTGTTCTCTTCATCTTCTAGGTATTTTTTAACCTTGTTGGCATCTCTCTTATCTTCATCTTCCTTGATGGATTCTGGACTTATTTATTGCTTTTCATCATTTTATTGACTAGAGATCATTGTCAACACTCCTTTTGAGTGAAGATCATGAAGTTTGTCCCATATGAATTTTGCTGACGAACATTTTTAAAAATTGGCCTTCACAAAATTTGGTAACCCATTCAAAACTTCCTTCATTGCTCTTGTATTGTACTCAAATTATTCGTCCATCATTTCATTGGTAATCACTAATTTCCAAACTTCAATTCCTTGATTTTTCAAGAAATTCCTTAGTCTTGCCTCCCATATATCAAACTTTCCATTGAGCAATGGAGCCTCACAAATTGATTGACTTCAATTTCGATGGCTGAGGAAGACACATCTTTAGGAAGATTGGAGACTTTCTTCCTTGGATTTTCCATTTGTGTTTTAATGATCAGCCTTTAAGCTGTTAGGCTTTGAGTGAAGGTTCCGGCTTTGATACCAATTGTTGGAAATACTAAGAGGGGGGTGAATCAATATTTCTTTTCAATTGTTAATTTTACCAGTTAGATCACTTATATTTAGAACACAAAATGAACAATGATGGAATAGATAATTTTATTAATTTCTTCTTTACAATAAGTAAAGTACAATAATGATATAGGGCTCCAACCCTAGATGAAGACTCCAATCTTCCAGGCTCCAACCTATATTGTGCCAAGCACCGACTTGGTCTTTCCAAGGCTCCAACCTTGTCAATTTGAGGCACCAACCTCTAGGGATCCAACCCTATCTCTGGTACAGGCTCCGACCTGGTATCTTGAGGACTCCAATCTTATAGGGCTCCAACCCTATCTTCCAAGGCACCGAAATTGTCTCTATGAGGCTCCAACCTCTTGGGCTCCAACCCTCAACTTTACTTTGTCAAAATATATTTGGTTATTCTTCATGGCTCCCAAAGTCTTCTTCAACGAGCCCTGTCACACTTAGTCTCCATGCCACATCATCAATGACAACCTTGATCTCTCATGAAGGTGTCTCCACTAATCTTCATATTACCCAAACAAAACTTCAAGGTCACCTCTTGATGATATCAACAATGCATCATGGTCTTCAAGATTAGCTCCAAGGCCAAGGCTTCTCAACAAGGTGTCTACAATAGCCTGCTCAAATGAAGGTCAAATTAATACTCTTCAAAAGTGTGTTCCAAAGAAACCTTCAAGATCAGCTCCAACAAGATTTCAACTCCACAGAGGCTGCTGCAGAGTATCTTCTCCAAATAGATCTTCAATAATGGTCACCAACAAGTTCAGGTCTTCAAGATTTTATTTAGTGTGTCCCAAGAATGCTCCACAGATTTCAATATGCTATATCTTCAAGACACTTCACTGCCCAAGGGTCTAATCACTGTCCATGACTTCTCATCTTATTCAATGTCTTCAACAATGATCACCGAGCTTGGTTGTCTACTAAAATTTAGGTCTGAGGTGAGGTCTTGTCCAAGCCTTCAAAGATAATTCCACAGATTAATCTTTTCTAGCCACAGGTCCAAAGCATATAAGAGGATTGTTTCACTTAGTTCTCACAACTGTCACTATAATCTGAGCTGACTGTCTAATTCTTCAAAGTATATTTACTATCCTTCCATAGGTGATTGGTTACATACAATGATCGTAGGTTTCAACTTCAAGCCTTAGCTACTTTGATATTCCATAGAAACATATCCAAATCTCTTCCACAGTAAGCCTTTGCCTAGCCTTTTTATTATACCTCAACTTTTTTAAGGAAGATCAGTTGATCAAAAATCCGAACCAAAAATCCAAGCATTGAGCACAAGATCCCGTGCCTTATCCAAGAGACTGTGTGGGAGTCTGAGGTTCTGTGGAGGAGTCCAAGCTGTGGCTTATCAAATGTTGCCCCATAGTCTTCCATAAAACAATTTAATTGCCTTTTTTAATGACATGGCCGAAGTTATTGTGGCTGACTGGAGGTGTCCGAAGGATGTGGCAGCACACTGACTTTTTTATATCTCCTTAACTATAAATTCGAGCCCTTACAAATTCGAGACAGAAATATATCCAATCTTGTGATCACATGTCCGATCTGTAATTTCTCCACAGGACTAACGAGATGACTTCACCAAGCTGGCCTCAATCCAGGTGCCTCAATCCCAAGTTCACGTTGTTCCAAAAATTCGAAACGCTGTCTTGATCCCCAAATTCATGCTGTAATAAATTTTGCAATGTTATTTTGATGTGTTATTACTCCTGTAATTGATGATCTCCAACGAGTGTCATTAAATATATCTATATATACAATGATTTCTATAATGGTGTGATTGTAGGAAGAGGCCAACATAAAAATTGAAGCCAATACATTAATCTAAATTTAAATACGTCCAACGTCCATCGTTTTTAGACGACATGTGGTGGTCGAGTCCACAAGTGATAAGTGTTATGCATTCTGAACGGATTATGAGTTTGACGTTGTATGCTCACCGTTGGGTTATATATATATGCTCGATGTATGTTAATGTCAATATATATATCGTAAATTTTAGAGGAGTGGGGACTGCACCATTCAACAAGGAGTAGGTATATATATGTTTTAAATATATTTTTTAATTTATTGCTGATATATGTTGTATATTTTATATCATATAAATATAACATATATGTTTATATTTAAATATATGTCTAGCAATTTCAGTCCCCTTTTTTTGTGTTTGGTATATTCCTTCATTTTGGTTATCTCTCAAATGTCATATTAGGGTTAAGGTTTTAACTAGGGTTTCATGTAGTCTAGGGTTTTCTTCAACACAACAAGGGTTATTATAGCTTAGGGTTTGTATAAGGAGAGGAAAACATTTCAAAGGTTAGGGCATGTATATCATCATGATTTTAGTTCAAGGACACCAGGGCACTATGATCAAAGGGAATCTAGGGCAACATCACAACTCACGAGAATTTTCGATCACGAACAATGCCATATTGACATCAATGACAACCTTGACTAACACTTTAGAGGTCGCAGCAGAAGTACAAGGTCAAACACAATCAACACAGAACAGAGAAATCATTCAAGCTGGGAGACAGAGTATGCCTACAGTTGAATAAGGAGAGGATGTAGGGGCCTGGTAAGAAAATAAAGGCTCTGAGGTATTTTCCCATTGAGATACTGGAAAAGGTGGGTGATAATGCCTATTGACTCAGTTTTCCACCATATATGCATATTTACTCAGTTGTGAATGTAGAGAAATTAAAACTTAGGCTAGATTTGGAAAAAGGACCATGTCCTACCTTTTCTGGAGGATTTGGAATGAGAGGCTACGACTGAGTTGGAAGAAGATATATTTTTCTAGAAGAGGTCTAGGACTACAAGATAAGGGCGACATGACCTTTGGAATATTCGGTTGAAGGGACAAATTAGAGTTAAAGCTAAATGATGCACTCGAGGGAAGGTGGAAGAAAAATTTCCTCACCTTATTAAGTAAACTATCTTGGGGACCAAAATCCTCCAAAAATAAGAAGGTATGATCTAGACTGGATAATTATATTATTTTTCATCCATCTCGATGCATTAATTTTGGAAAAATTGGAGTAATCAACTCATGGGATTGTTTTTATCGGTGGGACCTAGTTTAGGAAAACGAGGTCTAAAAACCTTACTGGAGAATTTTTAGGAATCAAACGACATTTTCTAGCGTTAAATAATTACTACTTCAATGCGAAACCTTTTCATGTTATTATACGCACAAATATATTTCTAACACTGCAACAAGCGTGTCAATCGGTGTCTGTATGCAAAATTTATGCCACTCAGAAGTTGACCTTCCTATTTTCACACATATAATTCAGGAGGATGTCGTGTCAACCCCCATTATTTATGGAAAATGAGATAGCCATGTGTTTGTGATGTAAAATACTCTAGAAGTGTCTATATAGTAACTATAGTTAATATTTCATGTAGTCAAACTTAACCACTAGTAGTCTATCGGGTTGTGTTATACCCAGGCCACTGGGAGGAAGAGGAATTCCATTATTTCGAAAGAATTTTTTTCCATAGCTTAGCAAAGATAGCCAGGTGAGATAGGAGGTAGAGAAAACATAGAGGATATGTGCTCTGCATTACCCCATGGGCCACATGTATTACTTCTTTGTACCTGCATCCATTTTTTCTAGACATAGAAAGAGAGCGAAATGACCTCACCTTCCAAGTGGGTTTTCTCCTGAAAGGGTTTCCGAGAACATATCTTGTGTCTTATCTATGTGTGTGAGATTATTTTTTCATTCTATACTTTTCTACATAACTTTTATTTGCATGCATGCACTAATTACAGTTGAATTTACAGATCTAGAAGTTTAATAAATCTCTAAGACTGTAAAAAATCATAATTTTAAGATATTATTATCAAATCTGTTGCGATGGAATGTTCAATGGAATATCCATGATAGTTTATAGATCATTCATGATTATTCATCCATATTGATGTTGCACCTTGTAGTCTCGAAACAATATCCAAAACATATTTCTTCAGAATTAATTTTTGAGTCGTTGTATCCTTCCAAACATGTTCTCTCACTACTCCATTAACCTGCTTGGAATTATCATTGCACATGATCCTATTAGAGGGGAATGGTCCCCTAAACTTACTTTTATTTCAATGAATTTTTTATTTAATAGGTATTCCAATCACTCTATATAGTCCTGTCACTCTAAATCCCAATGTAAAGGAATCTTTCATATGTGATCCCTTCGGCCAGGAGAGGACCTTTCCATTAATGAATGTTATTCTCATTCCATTATCTTCCAATGCTAAAATAGATATCAAGTTCTTATTTAATTTTGGAACGTACATTAATTCATGAAGAGTAATATATTTTACATAGTTCAAATCAATTTTAACAGTACCAAAGCCCATCATTGAATATGTAGTCCTCCCAAATAATAATCTTCAAACTTGTCTCCCTCTGAACCATATTTGAGATAAATTCTATATGCCCAGTGAGGTGTCTAGAAGCCCCTAAATCAACCAACCAACTATAGTACGAATCTGGAGGAGAAGAACTAGAGAGGGATGAAATAATAGTGCATTCACATTGGCTAGGAGAGATGTTACCTTCATACGTGGAGCCTCTTGACTTCTTTTGAGGATGAGGACTTTCTTCATGATCATATGGAGTATCTCTTCTTATTTGATCATATCAGTCTCTTCTATCATCAGGAATTATTTCATCATCACTTCTTCTTCTATCTTCATACCTATTGCTATAGTATCTTTGATCGGACCATGGAGAATCTCTCCTTTTCAGACAATCCCAAGCATAGTGACCATGCTTGTGATAATTGAAATATTCAACATCCGTTAGTTTGACATAAGAATCCCTTGAATGAGTAGATGGAATTTTCGAACTAGATGATATTTATTTTCCCTTTTTATTTTTAGCTTGAGTAGCAAATACAATTGGTTTTTCTTCTCTATTCTTTTGAATTCCCTCTTGAAATCATCCTACATTCTTCTTCAGTGAGCTTTCCAAAAAGTTCATAAAATGATGGAAAATAATTGTATTCCTAATAGTTGAGTTTCCCAAATAAAAAAGAGACCTCTGAGAGTCACAATTACTAATTCCTTTTCGAGTACAATTTCAAAAAATGAACCAATAATTAATTGTAGAAACACTATCTTGAAACTTACATAATCATTTGAGATAGTCAGCAAACACCAAGTCTATATTTGTTGAAGTCACGTGTTTCAATAAAATAGAAAGAAAATCTCGTATCACAACAATAAAACTCCATAATAGAATCTATGAAAATAATTAGTTAACTTAAATTGAAAACAATGAGAGAAAACTTCATGTGTTCACCCAAAATAGTCGTTACAACTTATATAAATTTTGAAATATTCATTAACTCTAAACTATTAAACCGTATCAAGAGGTTCCATTATCTACAAAATAATTTATCAATATGTACCATCTAGAGCTTCTAACGGGCTATGCCGTGAAACCCTATGGGACATTCCATACATAGGTAACGAGGACTATTAAATACAAAATATTCAGAAAGAAATTGGTGCCGTGAACATTATATGCCCATAAGCAAGTTCATGATGTAAACGGAGGGAAAAAATGTACACGTGAGAGAGAAAACGACGTGTAAGGTCGATATGCTCGGACTAATTTTCCCATCACAAGAAAAGACTTGGAAACCTATAGGGAGAGGAATGAAGATCCTAACTGTGCGTACACCTGCATCGAAAGATAAAAAAAATTAGACTGCTGCCACAAATGAATCACATAACAATAAATTCATGCATAGAAAAAAATACCCTCCATTCATTAACTGGTGATCCGTGGCTCCAAGCTAGAAGATTGCACTCTGAAAGGAAAACCGGGAAGATTTGTTTGGAAAGAAAATCTACCTAAACCTAGAAAATCATGGAATTGTAGCGAAACGATGAGACACAATGGGTTTTACCTTAGAGCCAAAGTAGGAACTAGCACCCTCAGGACATGGGGTACTTTGGCTACCTTCAATATTGTCAAACCAACAAACCTGAAACAACAAGGGAAAACTCAGTTCCACTAGGAAACCCTGAAGGAATAAATGTAATGTGACAGGAAAACTTACTATAACTCACCTGTGGGCAAGGATTATAGGAAACCCAATCCAGAGAGATTTTGTTACAGATACCTCCCGACATGTCGTGACGTGCAGATGATTGAAGGAGAAAGGAAGAAAACCACGTAGTTTCTCCTCAACCATTTGATAAGCAACAAAGCTATCGGATTGAAACCCTACTAGATGAGTGGTTGGGCTTAGTCCAGGTGTGTGATATTTGATGTTCGAGAGAATTTGATCAACAGGATAAACCAAATTCTAGCTCTTGCGCCAAAAACATAGCGCTTGACACGATGGAGTCATAAATCTAGTTAATGTTCCATCTATTGGAATTTTTGAGAATTCCAGAAACACACAAGGAGAAAAAAATTATCCTCTACCTCAACACAAAGATTATAAAACAAACAAAATTTGCTGCTGAATACTGGACAGAGATGGAAAACTTTAAAACTATTTCATTAAAATGAAAATCTATTACAAAATTCGTTCTCCCTCAATCAAAGGGATTTAAAAAATAAACTAGACTGCTACAAAACATAGTGCTCACAAACATAAACTCTCTATGTCCCTTTTCTTCAAAAATGCACATACAGTGCTCTACAAATATTCACTGTGTTTTTGTTTGCAGACACACAGTCTCATTGTCCGCTGCTCTTTTTTTTCTGTCTCTGTGTATTACATACATAATAAGCCTTCGGGCTTTTTCATTTATATATGGCGCTATATTAAAATTAAAACAAAACAAATGAAAAATACATTGCCGCATACAAAAAATAAACCAAAGTTAAAACTTTTGTTCGCAACGATTAAATGAAACATCAAACAAAAATATATATGCGCGATTGTGAGTGGAGACCACATCGCAAATCACATCGCAGGCTGCGAGCGGTTCAAGTGGTGTGTGGGACTTGTGCTTTGGCGATGAGTGATGAGAGATGTCGCTACATCACATCGCAAACAATTAGTAGACCAGGCGGTAATCAAAATTCATACATGTGCGATGTGTGATGGACGGTGGGGACTACATCGCATCGCGGTGAATTGGCAAAACAATGTTGCGGACGATGTGGAAAACTTGCGAAGTTGCGATGTGCGATGTTGTGACATCGACATATCGCGTCGTAGTTGGAGATGAGCCTTGTAGTTTGGGCGGATGGTGATGTTGTGATATAGCGATGAAGTGGGGACCACCATGACGTGGCTCCAATTCAAAACAAAAACTTGGCGCGTTTAAACAAAATTCCTGTTTGTTGGTTGGTGAGGGCGTTAAAAGCCCAATAAGACTGTTCTTTAAAGACTCTGTTGTTGCATGGCCAAAGCCACGATATCTTCAATGCTCCTCTGCAAAGGTGGCTACGACCCTTGTAGAAATTATATGCACTAAGCATGCATATTTCCTAGATCCACCTGATCTCACACTATTTAACTTTATGCAAGATACTGAATCTATTCCATTTGTTAATCTTTTGCGGAAAATTAAATTTCACACACATGTAAAGTATAAATAAAAAAAATCGCACATAACACAGTTGTTTTTAACCAGGAAAGTCTGAAGCTGAAAACCCAAACTATATATTATGTATCATGGAATCATATGACAATCCTCATACAAAGCTTATCAAGCTCTCAGTACAATACAATCGTCATACACTAATCAGGAACAATATTGCAAATCCATGCACCGATCTTGCCCTCCTGCTAGCCTACCTCCACTGCACAATCCCTGCTGAAGAATAGCTCTGAATGAATTCGAATTACTCTTGCCTTGACTGCACAATAATCATTGGCAACTCCAATGTATGTGTGATGCAATCAATGAATCACTATAGTCACAACAGATAGTCCATCTTTCCCTTTCACCTATCTCTCCACTAGGTCTCCACTGAAACTGCCGTGCAATGTAGTTAACTATTGTATTGGTCAGTTGATTAATGAGTTATTATTTGTGAATTAATTAACTAATTAATTCACTCCACTCTCACTAGTGTGTCATTCAGTTAGATTAGATACAAATGTCTCAACTAAGTCTAACTGAGTTAAACTGAATACAACTCCATAACTACTCTTCCAACTGTGTCATAACTCTGCCACTTGAGTTCTAACTGAGTCCTCCTTGCATTAGCTCCAGTAAACCCTTGGGAAGTGCGTAATTCCCTCAGTCCACTGATGTGCCACATTTGTGCACTGAAACAAAGTGCTCCAAGATAATAAGTTGTTGTTTAGAGTCTGATTATTACGAAGAGCTAATAATAATCGACATGCAACTATTTTTAGATCATCAATCTATAAATAGACTTCACCCAATATTCTAAAAATATAATTTCATCTATTTTTCCAACTTGATCAACCATCCAAAAATAGCATCCTGCAACTTCTGAAATATGATCACCATGTCTAAAAATAGACTTGCGCCAAAAATAGCCTGTGGGCCCACTTAGTGAAGGCGACTCTTTTCACTAAGCTCATCATCTTGTTGAATCTCAATACTCCCTCTAAAAAACACAGGGATTATCCTTCACCCCGATCCTGCCTCTATGGTATTCGAATTTTCTCCTGGTGAGAGCCTTCGTCAAAATATCTGCATCCTGATCCTCTGTAGGAATGTACTGAAGCAACATGATCTTCCGCTACACACAATCTCTGATATCATGATACCGGATATCAATATGTTTAGATCTATCATGAAACATAGGATTAACCGAGAGTTTAATGCAACTCTGATTATCACAATGTATCACTGTGGGATCTAAATGTGAACCGAAAAAACCAACTAAAATCTTCCTCATCTAGATAGCCTCACATGCAGCTTGACTTGCTGCCATGTATTCTGCTTTCGCTGAACTGAGTTCCACGGATCTTTGTTTCCTGTTGTACCAAGAAACTGCCATAGATCCGATACTGAAAATCCCTCCTGATGTGCTCTTTCTGTTTGTTGGGCTTCCTGCCCAATCTGCATCCATGAAGCCATGCAACTTCACCTCATCCGTCTGTCTGTACCATAAACCATACTCAGATGTGCCCCTAAGATATCTCAGGACATGCTTACCTGCCTTCCAAAAGAGCTTGGTAGGCTTAACCATCGCTTGTGAAAGTTGGTTCACCGCATAGCATATGTCTGGTATTGTATTGACTAAATACATAAGCAAACCCACCAACTATCGATAAACAATGGTATCCACTACCTCTGCCGATGTAGCATCCTATTTCTTCCAATTTCCTAGAAGAGGAGTGTCGATAGGCTTGCAGCCTTGCATGTGAAATTTCTCCAGTATCTCCTGGGCATACTTGCCTTGAGACACAAATAGTTCACCTTCCTGCTGCCATATTTCCAATCCAAGGAAATAATGAAGGAGGCCCAAATCCTTCATCTCAAACTCCTTTGTAAGATCTGCCTTGCATGAGTGTATCAACTGCTCATCACCTGTTAGTATTAAATCATCAACATAAAGTACAATGATTAAAAGCTTACCCTCCACCACAATCTAGTAGAAGTTTGCATCCGCCTCACTCTTGGTGAAGCCATGTCCAGTGAAATAGCTATCGATCCAAGTGTACCAAGCACGGGGTGCTTGTTTCAACCCATACAATGCTCTTTTGAGCCTGCACACATGCGACTCGCTGCTAAAGATCTCAAATCCTTCAGGCTGCTCAATGTACACCTCTTCCTCAATGATCCCATTAAGGAACACATTCTTCACATCCATCTGATGAATGTGCCAACCCATCTGCGCTGAGAGAGCAAGGATGGTCCGTATGGAAGAATACCATGCGACAGGTGCAAAGTTTTCTTCATAGTTAATCCCCTCAATCTGTGAGAACCCCTGGGCAATAAATCTTGCCTTATACTTCTCGACGCTCCCATCAACAAATTGCTTTATCTTGTAGATCCATCTTGATCCTGTAACTGATTTTCGCATCGGCCTTGGAACAATATCCCAAGCAGACCGCGATAAATGGAGTCATACTCCTCCACCATGGCATCTACCCATGGGTTCCCGCACCGCTTCTTCGAAAGAAGATGGCTCTGTCATGATACACTTTCTCATAAGAGCCATGTATCCAATAAATCGGTCAGGTGATTGTCTCTATCTGCGCTATGATGTAGGGACTCCTACATTCTATGCCACATCAAGCTTCAGTCTCTCAGCTTCAGTGGTCCGCTTTCTCCCTTGTCTGATGTTTGGTTCTGCATGAGTGGACTCCCCCACTCCATGACTCTCCTCCTATGGCTGATACACATCTAGAGGCTCATCTTTTGGAAACAATAAGTTCCTCCTCTTCATGCAAGTGTAGCTCCCTCTCAAGCGATAACTTCATGGCTTTCACCTCATTTAATTTTATATCTCGTCGCACCACAGTCATTCGACTCTCTGGAAAAGACACACGATAATTATGGGGTGTTTTTGTGTACCCCAAAAATATCCCAACTTTTGCAGTCAGCTTTAGCTTCTTCCTGGCGTCCTTTTTCACATGAATGTAAATAGATGAGCCAAAAATATTCAAATGAGAAAAATCAGGCTTCTTATCAGTAAAGCTTCTTCTCGTGTGTACTCATTCCAAGTACTCTCAGAGGACAACTAAGCTTTTGCACATAACCTAGCAGGCATTTCATGCTTCGCCACAAGTGCATTGGTAGGTTCTGGAATGTCATGCAAAGATCACTCACCACTCATGCAAGACGACGATCGTTTTAGAGATTCTTTCCTCCGCGGCCCCATTTTGCCGTGGGTTATGAGGCACTATGAGTTCTCTCTTTCGAATTCCTTCTATGCTACGTGGGGTCTTGAATTCTCCCGAGATGTATTCACCACCATTATCACTCCATGGAGCTTTTTTACTGTCACCTTTCACAGCGTTTGAACTCACAGAACTTTGAGAACGTTTTTCTCTTCTTCTGCATGAAGAAGATCCAACATCTATGAGAATAGTCATAAAAAAATATAACATAATACCTGTGTTTTGTTGTTGAAGAAACCGAGAAAGGTCCACACACGTCTGTGTGAATTCTCTCTAGGATCACCGAAGCATGGTTCTCCTTCTCATGAAAGGTGGTCTTCAAAAACTTACCCATAGTACATCCCTTTCACTGATCTGACTGTGCAAGAGTACCCTTGGGAAGTCCAGTAGAAATTTGCTGCAAAATATTCAAAGTGCCATGGTGAAGATGGCCCAATCTCCTGTGCCATAATTCGCCCTCATCCCGGCTCACCACTTCTTCTACTTTGCCCACCATTGCAGCGTAGCTATCTACCTCCATCTTGTAGAGATTCTTAATTTGAACCCCTATCTTCTTGTTTTGACCCATTGTTTTATGTTGGAGGAAGGATTTTCCCTCACTGAAAACAACATCATAACCCTTGTCTTCTAGCATTGCGATTGAGACCAAGTTCTTCTTCAGACTTGGAACATGCATAAAATTCTTCAACAAGAACGAATTACCAGACTCCCTCTCAAAGGTAATGATCCCAATGCCAGTCGCACTGTACCAACCATCATCACCCATCTCTATATGCATCTAGAGGTCCTTCTCCTCCAAGTCACTAAACAACTCTTTGTCTCCCGTCATATGGAAAGACGCATCACTATCAAGATACCACATCGATCCCATACAACTTGAAACCAAGCATGCGATCAAAGAGAAATAAAGTTCAAATTGCGAGGCTAAGGCCTCTCCAGCTGCATATCCAACAACCTTCTTGTTCTTCTTCTTCTGTGGACAGTTAGTGGTGAAATGCCCATGTTTGTGACAGTGAAAACACTTCACTTTGGACAAATCCTGCTTCTTGCCTTTAGCATCGGATTTTGAAGGATGTTTCTTCCCCTTCCATTTTATTTATTTGGTAGCCAAAGCACAATTCTCTTCATCTTCATTCTTCGATGAAGATCCATCCCTGGTACCTCGCCTTATCTCCTTGGCACAGACCGACCAAAGTCGCTCCCATCCTGGCAGTTTCTCCCATCCATTGACAGAGTCTTCGTATCTATGCCAACTCTTCGCAAGCCCAAGGAGAGCCAAGCTCACCAAGTCTTATTCATCAACAGTAACCCCCACACTTCCCAGTTCATCCTTACAGTGGACAAACTTCGTGAGGTATTTTGGAATACTGTCGCCTTTCTCCATTTTTATTTTTCCGAGCTTGTCTTTAAGCGCCAACTTCCTCTGGTCACTTCTGCTTTGGAACAAGTCTGTCAAAGCCTTCCACATTAAGAATGGAGTGGCTTTCCCGTGAAGGCTGGACACAATATGGTCCTTCACACCTTCCAACAGAATCCTCCTCGTCTTTGCAGTCTTCTTTTGCCATGCATCAAGTAATGCAACATCGCTAGATCCCAGCTTAGGAACATCACTATCGATGAACTCCTTCACTCAATTATCCTCCAAAGACAACTCCATCCCGTCCTTCCATCTTCACCGAGCTCCCATCAAGGGTATACTCCAATCACAACCCATTGAAAGACATTTCAATGTATACTCAATTGTCGCACCAAGAAACTCCTGCAGCAAATTCGAATTGTCCACCAGCACAAACTCACTTCACAATTGAAATCTTCAATCAACAATGCTTTGATACCATGTAGAAATTATATGCACTAGGCATGCATATGTCCAAGATCCACATGATCTCACACTATTTAACTTTATGCAAGATACTGAATCTATTCCACTTGTTAATATTTTACGGAAAAATTAATTGCACACCCATGTGAAGCATAAACAAAAATATTCAATCGCACATAACAATGCTTGTTTTTAACCAGGAAAGCCTAAATCTAAAAACCCCAACTATATATTATGTATCATGGAATCATATGAAAATCCTCATAAAAAGCTTATCGAGCTCTCAGTACAGTACAATTTTCATACACCAATCAAGAACAATCTTGCAAATCCATGCATCGATCTTGCCCTCCTGCTAGCCTGCCTCCACTGCGCAATCCCTACTGAATAATAGCTCTGAATGAATTCAGATTACTCTTGCCTTGACTGCGCAATCCTCATTGAAAACTCCAATGTGTGTGTGATGCAATCAATGCATCAGTACTATAGTCACAACAGATAGTCCATCTTGCCCTTTCACCTATCTCTCCACTGGGTCTCCACTGAAACTGCCATGCACTGTAGTTAACTATTGTATTGTTCAGTTGATTAATGAGTTATTATTTGTGAATTAATTAACTAATTAATTCACTCTAATCTCACTAGTGTATCATTCAGTTATACTAGATACAACTAGCTCAACTGAGTCTAATTGAGTTAAACTGAATACAACTCCATAACTACTCTTACAACTGTGTCATAACTTTGCCACTTGAGTTCTAACTGAGTCCTCCATGCATTAGCTCCAGTAAACCCTTGGGAAGTGCATAATTCCCTCAGTCCACTGATGTGCCACATCTGTGCATTGAAACAAAGTGCTCCAAGAGAATAAGTTGTTGTTTAGAGTCTGATTATTATTAAGAGCTAATAATAATCGACATGCATCTATTTTTAGATCAGCGATCTATAAATAGACTTCGCCCAATATTATAAAAATAGAATTTCATATATTTTTCCAACTTGATCAACCATCCACAAATAGCATCCTGCAACTTCTGAAATATGATTACCATGTCTAAAAATAGACATAGTCTAAAAATAGACTTGCGCCAAAAATAACATGCGGGCCCACTTAGTGAAGGCGATTATTTTCACTAAGCTCATCATCTTGTTGAATCTCAACAGCCCTTTAAACGAAAACTTCATCCTTACAATTTATCCATGCCTCTGTTAAATGCATAGAGGTCTGCACTCAACCTAAGCTACCCCTATTTGTACTCTTTTATCTTGCATGGGGTACTTGTAGGTGAATTCAATATTTTCAACACTCCCTCTTAAATTCAGCTGCTGGGTTATTAGTCATACCCATGCATTTCCTCAAATATTCAAAACTCTTTTTCCCCAATGGCTTTGTCAGAATGTCTGCAAACTGCTCCTCTGTTCTACAGTGTGGTAAAACAATTTCTCCATTGTTCACCAATTCCCTGATGTAGTGAAACTTGGCATTTATGTGTTTAGTTCTTTTGTGAAACACGGAATTCTTTGACAAAGCTATGGCTGAGCTATTGTCACAATAAATCATTGTGCCCTTTACTTGTTCATGACACAAGCTTCTCAACATCCTTCTCATTCACACTGCTTGACATGCTGCTGCTGTAGCTGCCACATATTCTGCCTCTGCTATAGACAATGCTACAATAGGTTGTTTCTTAGAAGCCCATGAAATAGCTCCTGAACCCATATGAAAAACATAACCAGATGTACTTTTCTGGTCATCAATACTTCCAGCCTAATCATTTTCAGTATATCTAATTAATTCAGAATTTTTTGAAGTAGTATACAAAATTCCATACCTTTTAGTTCCTTTCACATACCTCAGAATTCTTTTTGCTGCTTGCCAATGTGTCTCTTTTGGCCTTTCCATAAATCTGGAAATTAAACTAACAGCATGCATAATATCAGGCTTAGTTGCAGTCAAATACATGAGGCTACCAACTATGCTCTTGTACAAACTAGGATCAAAATCCTTGCTGCTGTCATCTTTTCTGAGTTTCAATCCCATTACTGTGGGAGTAATTGTTGCCTTGCAATCCTGCATGTTAAATCTTTCCAAAACTTCATTTACATATTCAGCTTGAGAAATAAAAATCTTATTTTCATTTTTATCTACTTCTATTCCTAAGAAGTATTTCAACAATCCCATATTAGTCATTTCAAATTCATCCTTCATGACTGTTTTAAATTTTTCAATGAGGTAATCATCATTTCCTGTAAATGTCACATCATCAACATATAAAACAACAATGAAAATCTTACCATCTTTCTCTTTTATGTAGAGTGTGGGTTCTCCATCACATTTCTCAAATCCATTTTCAGTTAGGTAAGCATCTATTCTGCTGTACCATGCTCTTGGTGTTTGCTTCAGCCCATAAAGAGATTTCTTCAAGCTGCAAACTTTGTGCTCTTGGCCTTCTTTCTCATAGCCGAGAGGTTGTTCAACATAAACCTCTTCCATTAAAACTCCATTCAATAATGATGATTTTACATCCATCTGGTAAACTTTCCACTTGTGTTGTGCTGCTATGGACAACACTGCTCTCACGATTTCCATTCTTGCAACCGGTGCAAAGGTTTCCTCATAATCTCTTCCTTGTTGCTACTTGTAGCCTTTGACAACAAGTCTGGCCTTGTGCCTTTCAATCTTACCTTCATCATTGCTTTTGGTCTTGTAGACCCACCTTACTCCAATGACTTCCTTGCCATTTGGGAGATCAACCAATTCCCATGTATTGTTTTTCTCTATGGCATTTATTTCTTCATCCATAGCTTCTATCCATTTTTTCTTTCACTGCATATTCAAAATGAATAGGATCATTAACATGACAATACAATGCAAATAAAGAATTTATACCTTCATTTGCTGCTTCTTTCTCATAGATTTCATTTATATTTCTGAATTTGGTTCCTCTTTCGCTTGGTGTAGCTGTGCTTGAATAACCTCTTAAATCAGCTCCATGTGGTGTGCTTGGAGAAGCACTGCTTTCGCTTCTCAAGGGTGTTCTCATTCTTGCTTGAGGTGTCCCTTGCCGTCCTTGTGTTGGTGGAGGTGATGCTACTGATGAGGTGTTTTTTTTCAACCACATCTTCCTCATCTTCATCATGAGACAAACAGCTTTTGACATTGATTGTTTTCTCAATGCTTCCATCCCATGCTTCTTCTTCTATGAATTGCACATCTCTGCTTATAACAAATTTCTTTGTGGATGGATTATACAATCTATATCCCTTGGATTCTTCACAGTATCCAAGGAAGATGCACTTCTCCCCCTTACTATCCAACTTCTTTCTCAACTGATCTGGAATGTGTGCATAAGCCACACAACCAAAAACTCTCATGTGGGTGACACCTTGTTTTCTGCCACTCCACGCTTCTTTTGGAACTCTGTTCATTACTGCTTTTGTTGGGCAACTATTCAAAATATATACCGCATAATTTGTTTCTTTTGCCCAATACTCATTTGGCAAATGTTTTTCCTTCAACATACTTCTCACCATATCCATGATGGTTCGATTTTTTCTTTCAGCAACACCATTTTGCTACGGTGTGTACCTTGTTGTGAATTGTTTATGTATGTCGTTTTCTCTTCAAAAACGCAAAAAATATTTTGAGATATACTCACCTCCTCTATCAGTCCTTAAGACTTTGATATGCTGCCCACTTTGTTTCTCTACAAGAGCTTTAAAGTGGCAAAACTTTTCAAACACTTCACTTTTATACTTCAAGAACTAAACCCATGTTTTTCTTGTGAAATCATCAATGAAGGTCAACATATAATGGCTGCCTGATATTGATGGTGTTTGCATTGGTCCACACAAATCTGAATGGACAATTTCTAAGGGTGCCTTTGCCCTTATGCTCTTTCCTGATGGAAAGTTTTCTCTGTGTTGTTTTCCCAAGATGCAGCCTTCACATAGGCTGTCCAGTTTCTCAATCTATGGTAGTCCTCTTACCATTCTTTTCTTGTGCAACAAATTCAGACCTCCGAAATTGAGATGTCCAAATCTCAAATGCCATAACCAATTATCATCTTTCACTTCCTTTTGAAAGACTTCTTGAGTTACAGCTGCTACATTCTTTCTCTTTCCCTTCAAGTCTACATTTAGCTTGAGTGGAAACATTCTATTGCTGGTCATTTTCACTTCTACAATAACCTTATTGCTTGGAGGTATGTCCATTATTGTGCACACATAATTTTTGAAGAATACATTGTAACCTTTGTTAATGAGCTGCCCAACGCTCAAAAGATTACATTTCAAGCCAGGAACATAGTATACATCTGGGACAAATTTCTGCTCACCATTTCTTGTAAGGATACTTACTCTGCCTTTTCCCTTGACAGAGATCTTAGTATCAGTTCCAGTTGTTACTTCAGATTTAACATCTTCATCAAGATTGACAAACATTTCTATGTTTCTAGTCATGTGATTACTGCAGCCTAAATCTAAGAACCATACATCATCCTGCCTATCTTGTGCTACATTACATGTTAATAGCACATTCTTTGGGTTCTTTTCTTCTCTTGTTACATTTGCATTCTGCCTATTATTCATGTCATATTGCTTTTTCCTACACTCATTGGCATAATGCCCATATTTTTTGCAATAATGACACTAGACATTGGATTTGTCATACCACTAGTGCATTTTCTGGAAATTCTGACACTTTAGTTCCAACACTTTTGTCGTAATGTCAGAAATTTCCCCAATTTCTATCAATTTTTAAAATCCCGCCACAAACCATTTCTATCCCACCATTGTGGTATATCATCGCTTTTGCGACGTTTATGTTTTTCGTCGGAATTGCAACATTTTAAACACTTCGTCGGTATTATGATGTTTATGGGACGAAACGTCGGAATTGCGATGTCGCCTACACATTCGTCGGTCTTGCGACGCTTGGGAGAAACCGTCGGAAGAGCGACGTTTCTCATATAGATGTCGGTCTTGTGACGTTGTGAAGAAAAACGTCACAAGACCGACGTCCATATGAAAAACGTCGCTCTTCTGACGGTTTCTCCCAAGCGTTGCAAGACTGATGTTTAAACAACACAACATTTTAATATGAAAAACATTGTATTATTTAACATTTTATTAATATAAATATGATTTATTTTGATATAATAAATATTGCATCATTAGATAACATTTGTTTGGTTGGACAACAAACTTGGACATGAAAAACAATTACATGCGTGGACATGTAAAGTATTACTTTATTAACAATTGTTCAACATTTGAATATGAAAACATTATATTATTTACCATTTTATTTATATAAATATTATTTATTTGGATATAATGAGTATTACATTATTGGATAATGGTTTTTTTTGTTGGAAAACATGCTTATAAATCAAAAAATTTACATTACACAAGTATACATGAAAACTTGCACATTTTGGTATATTATTCCAAAGGCTAGGACATGCTTGGGATATTTTAAATCCTTGATTACAACTTGGTGAGATGAAAACTCTACTATTCTACCTTTACTTGAATGAGTGATTTGATATTTTAATTGAAGGTTGCAACAAAGACTCGGAACACATAATACATTATTGAAATGTATGTTATATTCCTTAGTTTTTATAGACCCTACATCACCAAAAAAAAAAAAAAAAATTGGTGTTACAATCATTACAAGCAATAAAATTGCATTTATGCTTAACCATATAATAAATTTCCGTTAGCTCCCATGTGGCATCATTCGATCAGGCGCGTTGTGTCGCTCCATGTGAGGTCGCACGACCGGGCGCGTTCGGGTCGGACCGTTTTGTTCGAGGTTGCATGTATCAGTTTTTCTAAGTTGTGAACACCTGGGTGCCTTGTGCACGGTCAGGTGGCCCGTTTTCCGTTTGCTCCCATGTGTAATTGTTCGGTCGGGTGTGCTGTGTCACGCCGTGTGAGGTCGCCCGACCGGGCGCATTCAGGTCGGCCCGTTTCGTTCGAGGGTGCCCGTATTAGTTTTGCTAAGTTGTGACCACCCGGGTGCATTGCGCACGTTCAGGCAGCCCGTTTTCTGTTTGTTCCCATGTGGCATCATTCGGTCGGGCGCGCCGTGTCGCGCCTTTTGATCAGGTTGTCCGACTGGGAGCGTTTGGGTCGGGCCATTTCGTTCGAGGGTGCTCGTATAAGTTTTACTAAGTTGTGACCGCCCGGGTGCCTTGTGCACATTCAGGTGGCTCGTTTTCTATTTTCTCCCATGTGGCATCGTTCGGTAGGGCGCGCCGTGTCGTGCCGAGTGAGGTCACCCGACCGGGCGCGTTTGGGTCGGCCCATTTCGTTCGAGGGTGCCCGTATCAGTTTTGCTAAGTTGTGACCACCCAGGTGCCTTGTGCACGTTCGGGTAGCCCATTTTTCGTTTTCTCCCATGTGGCATCGTTTGGTTGGGCGCGCCGTGTCGCGTCATGTGAGGTTGCTCGACTGGGCGCATTAGGGTTGGGCCATTTCGTACTTCGAGGGCACCTGTATCAGTTTTGCTAAGTTGTGACCTCCTGGGTGCCTTGTGCATGTTCGGGCAGCCTGTTTTCCATTTTCTCCCTTGTGGCATCGTTCGGTCGGGCGCACCATGTCGCGCCATGCAAGGTCGCCTGACCGGGCGCGTTCGGTTTGGGCCGTCATGTTCGAGGGCGCCCGTATCAGTTTTGCTAAGGTGTGACCGCCCAAGTGCCTTTTGCACGTTTGGGTAGCCTGTTTTCTGTTTGCTCCCTTGTGGCATATTCGTTCGGTCGGGCATGCCGTGTCGCGCTATGCGAGGGTGCCCGAACGGGCGTGTTCGGGTCGCGTTGTTTCCTTCGAGGGCACCCGTATCAATTTTTCTAAGTTGTGACCGCCTGGCCACCTTGTGCACATAATTCGAGCGGCCCATTTTTCGTTTTCTCTGTTGTGGCATTGTTCGGTCGGGCGCGTCATGTCGCGTCATGCGAGGGCGCCCGACCAGACGCGTTTGGGTCGCGCCATTTTGTTCAAGGGCGCCTGTATCAGTTTTTCTAAGTTTTGACTGCCCGAGTGCCTTGTGCATGTTTGGGTAGCTCGTTTTCCGTTTGCTACATTGTGGCATCGTTCGGTCGTTCAGCTATCCCTTTCTGGTCGGGGGTAGGGGTTGGGTCGGGCCGTTTCGTTTGAACGTGTTTCCTTGAGTGCCATCAGTACATGGGTATGGTTTCTGGACTAGTGATGAGGTGAAGTCTGGTTATTAAGACTTCATCAGATGGCCTTTCTCCGGACTTAAATTGTGTGACGACACTATGGCTGAGTTTGAAACTAGAGATTGAACATAAATTTGGCAGTTTTATTGCAATAGACATTTTTTGCATCAATAAATGTAAAGAAATGGAAAAAAAATACTATAAATTAGTAAATAAAGAAGACATGGCAACAAGAAATAATACTTACAAAATTGTTACATTGAGACGCAAAGAATAAGCAAATAATTTAACCCCTAAACCATAAACCTCTAAAATTTTAACCCCTAACCCAGCCTAAACCCTTAACCCCTAACCCATTTAACCCCCTAAAACCATAGTAAACCCCTAACCTATTTAACCCCCTAAAACATAAATCTATAAACCGTTAACCCCTAACCCATTAAACCCTAAACCATTAAACCCTTAACCCTGACCCCTTAAACCCTAATTCCCGACCCCTAACCCATCTAACCCCTAAAAACTAACCCCATTAGCCCTTAAATTATAACCCCTAAAATACTTAATTGCTAAATCCCCTAACCCCTAAACCCCTAACCCATTTAACCCCCTAAACCTATAACCCCTTAACCCCTAACCCATTTAACCCCTTAAACCTTTAAACCCCTAACCCATTTAACCCCTAAACCATAAACCTCTAAACCCTTAACCCGTAACCCCTAAACCCTTAACCCCTAACCCATTTAACCCATTTAACCCTAAACCTATAACCCCTTAACCCCTAACCCATTTAACCCCCTAAACCATAAACCTCTAAACCCCTAACCGGGCGCGTTCGGGTCAGGCCGTTTCGTTCGAGGGCACCCGTATCAGTTTTTCTAGGTTGTGACTGCTCGGGTGCCTTGTGCAAGTTTGGGTGGCCCGTTTTCCTTTTTCTCCCTTGTGGCATCGCTCGGTCGAGCGCGCCGTGTCGCGCCATGTGAGGTCGCCCGACCAGGCACATTTGGGTCGGGTCATTTCGTTTGAGGGCACCCGTATCAGTTTTGCTAATTTGTGACCGCCCAGATGCCTTGTGCACATTCGGGCGACCCGTTTGTCGTTTTCTCCCTTGTGGCATCCTTCGGTCGGGCGCGTCGTGTTGTGCAGTGTGAGGTCATCTGACCAGGTGCGTTCGGGTCGGGCCGTTTTGTTCGAGGGCAGTTGTATCAGTTTTGCTAAGTTGTGACCACCCGGGTTCCTTGTGCATGTTCGGGTGGCCCATTTTCCATTTACTCCCTTGTGGCATCGTTCGGTCGGGCGCGCAGTGTCACGTCGTGTGAGGTCGCCTGACCGGGCGCGTTCGGGTCGCGCTGTTTCGTTCAAGGGCACCCGTATCAGTTTTGCTAAGTTGTGACCGCCCGGGTGCCTTGTGCACGTTCAGGTGGCCCGTTTGCCATTTTCTCCCCTGTGGCATCATTCTTCATGTCGCACCGTGTGAGGTTTCCTGACCGGGCACGTTCAGGCCGGGCCATTTCGTTCAAGGGTGCCTGTATAAGTTTTGCTAAGTTGTGACCGCTCGGGTGCCTTGTGCACGTTCGGGCTGCCCGTTTGCCGTTTGCTCCCTTGTGGCATTGTTCGGTCGGGCACGTCATGTGAGGTCGCTCGACCAGGCACGTTCGGGTTGGGCCGTTTCGTTTGAGGGCACCCGTATAAGTTTTTCTAAGTTGTGACCACCCGGGTGCCTTGTGCACATTCTGGCGACCCGTTTGCTGTTTGCTCGCTTGTGGCATCATTCGGTTGGGCACGCTGTGTCGTGCCGTGTGAGGTTGCCCGATCGGGTGTATTCGGATTGGGCCATTTCGTTCGAGGGCGCCCGTATCAGTTTTGCAAAGTTGTGACCTCCCGGGTACCTTATGCACGTTCGGGCGGCTCGTTTTCCGTTTTCTCCCCTGTGGCATTGTTCGCCTGATTATCCTTACTAAACCAAAAATTTCATTGAAAATAATCATTCATGCCATAACATTACTACTTCCCTTTTAAACACATAAAACTTATTTTTAAGCTACCATAATTCATCTTTAATATCACATAATTAGATTAAAAAATTAACCAAAATCCCTAGTTTATGAAATAAAAATTCAGCAATTTTATATAATTAATAATTTAAATAAATGTCTTAGATCTAATCTCATTAATAATGATTTATAATAAAAAATACCACTTATTTACATAAACCCCTTATTAACCCCAAGAAAATTCTCACACATTTTATTTAATGGAATTTGAGTGGCCTTAAAAAACACACGTATTTCATTTCAAAATGTAAAAAAATTTCAAATATCAAAAGTTTTAATTTCCCTCGTTCATTTCCCTTCGGTTGCATGGTTTGTCCAAGGAAGGAGGGAGGATGCGGAAATCCTATTTGGGGGGCAGTTCAGGGTTAAAAAAAAGTCACTCTATCTGTTAGCTCTGCGGCCAAAGGTTTTCAAATAAGCAGAAGTTGCAAAAGGGTTTATGAGCCATCTTTGATATTGGGGTTTCATTGTTCTTTTGGTTTGGTTTCTGTGGGTTTCATTGAGTTTTCTTGCATGTTCTGAAGACTGAGGCACTGAGCAATCTTCTGCAACAATTCTTGATCTATTGAGCGGTGACAGAGGGGCAGTTCAGATTTGATCCAAATATGAGTTGGGTCGATAGCAAAAATGCGAGAGATCCTTCACATTCAGGGGGGCCAATGTGGCAACCAGATTGGCTCCAAGTTCTGGGAAGTGGTCTGTGAAGAACACGGGATTCAATCCTACTGGGAGATATTAGGGCACTTCAGATCTACAGCTTGAAAGGGTTAAAGTTTACTACAACTTGCAGGTTTTAAGTATATCCTATTGTGTTTTCTATAGCCATTGTGGCAATCAAGCTTCCTTGAGAAGTAAGTGGTTTGGAAGGAGACATTCTCGTCGTTTAGTTGTAGATTCATTGAATAAACCAGATGATGCTACCTGGTACTCCGAGTTGACTCATATGCATGAGCTGAAAGAGCAAGTTTTCTCTACTTGGTTTGCTCCTGTTGGGTCTGCAAGCGATTATCCTGTATTTTCCAAGTGGGTTATCTATGGTGATGTATGTTTTTATCACTTATAAGTTTTCTTTGTTCTTTGTTTCTAGAATCTGTCCCCTTGTATACAACTTTGTATAGTGGTCGATCTGAATTTTGACTTTAAAGTTTAGCTAAATCCTAAGTTCTCAAAAATGATATGATGTAATTATTTTTATTTTAAGTTGAACTGCTTCACACAATCAGTTGGAAGTAAACTCTGACCTAGATACAATCATGTCCTCTAATCCAGAAACAATCATCTCCTTTGATCCAGAAACAACTCAATCTACGGAAGATCAATGCCTATAAATGCCAATAGTGCCATAGTTTGTATCACTGACCGAGGAACAACAAACTCTATTAAGAAAGGAGGCATTCACTCATATAATTTAAACCTACAGGCAAGCTGATGGTGCAGGGGTCAGGGATTTGTGATGTTCACTGCTTGCATGATTGATTGCTCAGGTATATGCTCATAAAGTTTTTTATCAATAGTCTGTATGAACTACTTTAGAGATACTGGAATCTGAATTTGCCTCGTCATCAATGTTTGGCTTTAATGATTGCATTCTGAACATTGAAAAGCCTCTTTATAAAGGAGGTTTTTTATCAAGTCAAGACATCATTTCCCAATTACTGTTTTATATTAAATTTCTTCTGTGATTGAGTAATTTTGCAAGGTTTAATGTTATAATTTATTATTCGTAAGTGTCAAAAATTTGTTATTTTATGTGGAGACAAGATAAAGCTTGGATAGGATACACAAAACACTCACAACATATGAATATAGAAATTTTGACAAAAAATATTTCTAGAAATAGTGTTCAGACATATTTCCATTCAAAGATGGAATCCTTGGAAATGTTTCCTGTGCAACAATCGTCACATATTAATGGAGTTGATTTGTGTGCATGATTTTTCATTTTTGTCTTTTCACATTGGATTCTTGTGACTTGAAATATTTATTCTCTGCATACAACCATGATGAATTTTTCTAATGTGGTTTGAGCTAGGCATAGAGAGTCATGTCCTACTGCAAAAAAAGTTTAATTGTTTAATATGTTACAATAATCTGATCCAATATTAGCCCATCAGATTCAATTTTGCTAGTGTGTAATTCAAGATGTAGGTAACACGGGTGTTTAGTTGCTTGGATGTGGTAATTTTTTGGGCTCCTTTTCAAATTCAAGACAATAAAATGTGACAAATTTTGTTATTAAATCATACTGAGGAAAACACTAATACGGTAATACCTCCTCTACAAATGAAAAGCGATTCTTCAACAAATTAGTGTCTACACTAAATCCTTGTACAAAAGATTCTTACTGAAGTGCCTGCTTGCACCATTATTGATTCTAACACCTCGCTCAAAATAATGTCACCTTATTATATGACATCTGCAACCAACCACCTTTCATCATCAATCCCAGATTGTATGGTTGTTGTTACATTGATTGCATGATCATGAGAGCAATTTTCAAATTCCATTCTAATAAGGCTTAGAAGCTAGAAAAATTGAAAGACAAATTCCTTAAAAATACTCTGACCATCTTACCTATTCATATTGTGGACCTTTTTCTTTAGATAGTCTCTTTTGGCCTTACCCCCGACGAAGTTTCTTAAATCAATCATACTTATAAATATGATGATCAAAATGAATAAATTAATTGCAAGACTATCATGCTGGGATACACCATGTTCAAACTCTTTGCCAGAAGAGCGGACAAATTCATCTCCATATGGGCAGAGAGGAAGAAATTGCAAGTTTAAGGTTTAGTCATTGCAAATGGAATCACTGCACTTTTGAGTATTTTTCAATCCTTCCAAATGCGATTGAGGAAGCAAAATTAAGTATATTGTTGATCCATGGACACCTGTTAAGCCTTTCAGATAGTTGGAAGAAACCTACTATTTGAGAGGTTGAAGGTATACCTCTCCTATGCTTGGCGATCTCTATAATTATGACCCTATATGAGATTCAAATGATCATCTCTGGGGTCTATTATATACATTAACATAGTAGTCAAGCAAGGGTGTCGGCTGCCTCACATTCTTTGGACTTCATATTTATGGATGAGAGTTTCTCATTTCAAAATCCATGGGTGGTAAAGGTGGAGGCCCTCTATGGGATCTCTATTTCACTATTTTTTGACAACACTTTCCTTCTATTTCACGAGTCCAAAAACAAAAGTACATTTTGAGCTCTTTCTGGGATGAACCTGGTCTTCAAGTCCACCTTGCAAACACAAAAGCATGTAAGTAATCTCACCTTCTTTTCAAGGATAGCAGGAAGAAATGGTGACATCCTAGTCTTTCCTTTGAATGCTATTATTTGGTTCATCTTTTAACTTGTTTTCGAAATTTGTATCAATGTTGAACAGAGGATTGCAACATTAAAAACCTTGGAGAGACGATGTTTCCAACTTCAGTTTTAGGATATTCAGGCTAAGTTTTGGTTTCTTGACACCACGGTGATTCATTCTCTCCTTGTTTGCAAGGTTTGGAGTTTGGAGCCCATACCTACAAAAAAACAAGTCACGACTCAATTAAGAGAGGTTACTCATTGCTATTCTCTCATTTATGGGAAACATTGTTGTAATATGGCCCACTTAAATTGCAAGGCCATTTCCTTTTCCTTGTGAAATCATCCTCCATATCCTGAAGGTTGAAATAGAATACTGTAACATACACTGCTTCATTTTTCTTTTGTTACTTTTGTAGGAGAAAATCATAAAATAAAATGGTTGTGCTAATCTCATACTCCATACCTGAAGGTTGAAATAGAATGTTGTAACATACACTACTTACATTCTTGTAAGTTGCTTTTCTTTTTCTATTAGTGTCAGAGAAAGTTAAGTTCTGTATTTGTAGTTGTTTATGTTAACGTATAAATGAAAGGAATAGGCTTGAAATTCTTTGCTAGAGCACATCAATTTCAATAAATGTTAAAATACTAAAGTATTTGGGAAACTTAAAAGTTTCCATTTACAATTTTAGGGGCTCACATCAGAGCGATTGATGGAGATGCCTCAAAATGTCGCAAGATTTCAGCTAAGAATGTCCTCCATAATTATAGGTGATTCAAGTTCACTGTTTTCATTCCTATTTATCTTATGTTGCTTCTTGTAAAAAGGAAAAAAGTATCTGGATAGTTTTAGAAAAATGTTTTGGTCAATATATCAATAGATTTCTTTCAAGTGTTAATTAAAACTTTCGCAATTCCTCTAGCCCACTAGGGCCTGGAATTGAGATCCAAAAAACATTCCTTGTAATTTCCTGAAATGGAAATCAACAACTTTTTCACCGCTGAAGAACTCCTTTGTTGGAAATATGAACAAGGCTATGTCAGAGATTGACTTAGAGGGATTTTACCAGCTATATCACCTCTAAAGAGAGGATGAGAACTGGAGGCTATCTGGCCTTTTCTTAGACTCTGCCTATAGCTATGTAAATACTTCTTCCTCAGAAGATATTGCTCAAAGGGATGAGCTGTAGCAATATGCAAACAAATACATGAAGATCAAACTTGCTTCAATCTCAGAAAATGGTAGAAGAAATCATAGCCATTGTATTAGCTCATAGCAGCAAAAAAAGTGTACAATATCTTGAGGGAAAGAGCACTCAAGAGAGGGAATGATCATCCTCAAAGAACAAGTACATGAAAGCATGAAATATATTGTTGCATAGACTGCCCTAGCTATGACTGCGCAGTCTTATGGAGACAGTGTTGCATACAAATATGAAATATGATGATATTGAAATATAGCTCAAGAAATGAGGGGGAGTGTGCTCTCAACCCCTAAAAATAATGATACAACAATAATACAACAATCCTTAAGAGGATTGGCTACACTATATGCCCAGAATGGGAAAATACCAAAATGCCGGAGTTGCTGGGTAGCTGCAGCAACTCATAATCAAAATAGAAGGAGATGGTAGAATTTAATCTACAATCTAAATCAATATCCTCCAAAGGATTTCTGGAGTGCAAGGCTGATCCCGACACTAGAAATCTCTCCCTCCAAAGTGATGGTGAAAACCCCCACTATCGACTAAATCTGAAATAACGCAATCTATGGAAGGGACTGCGCTGATGAAGATGGGAGAAAGCTTGGCCTACTACTAAAATCTACAAATGAGCTCAATGACACTCCTCAATGATATCTCCACTGAATGGAGACTCCTTTCTCTGCAAATCAAGTCCCGAAGTGATGTGGTGGAAGCCTCCACTGCAACCCCCGCAACACAATGTCTTCTTGCTGCAAGAATAACGCTGTGATGGAAGAGAATGCTTTGGCCTTGAGCCAAGATGAGGAGAAAGTTGAAGATCAATTCCTCAAGAGGCCTCTCATGAGGAGGAAGGAATCCTAAATAGGAATTCCTCTAGCAACTCTGCTGAACAGCAGGAGTATGCTCCTTGTCTCTCAAGAAAACGAAATCAATGATCTATTATGAGCAAAAATGGTTGTCTTTCCCTCCTCTTATACAATTGTGAGCTCCCTCTCCATGGGCCCCACTTAATTAGGGTTTTCCTTCTCAAGGAATCTTCCCTCCTTCTCTATTGCATTGTACCACAATGTGCTTTCCACCTCATAGCCTGTGCAGTTTGACTTTGGTCAACTTCACCTAGCCACTTTGCAAAATAGCCCTCTTTCACACATGGAGGTGTGAAATCAAATACAAAAGTGACCCCTTCTCATAATATGAGGGAATTTATTGTGCTTTTCATTATTCATGGGTCTCCTTACCCATTTATTCTCCACCTATGTGAAATTAGCAAAAATGAATGTTCCAATTTTCTGCATGAAAATTTTGGAACATTACAGTCCTCCCCTCCCAAATGTTGCTTGTCCCCAAGAAATTGCAAGAATAGAATTGGAAGGCCTTCTCTCAAGGCATGGAGTCTATGATGTGTTTGAGGAACATCTCCCTCATGTGGATCCTCCATCCCCAAGCTATCAACCATGCAAAATGAGTCACCTTCCAACTAGGAAACTCCTGAAAATAATCCTCCACCCTGTGCTCATGTAGAATAGGTGGGCTAAAATTCTGAACATGGTAAGCTTCATGGCCTACCCCATGCTGTCCTCTTCTCCACTCATGATAAATGTAGAGTGAAAGCTGAACTCTGGCTGCAATAATGTTGCCTTCAAGAGGCACGATGAAGTCTAGATCCCCAAGAACCTGTCCTCCAACGTTGCAAATCATGCTGGCCCAAATCATCTCATATGTGATGAGTTGGAATTCATCATCATGTGGAATCCAAAAAGTCATATGGTTCACCTCATGGAAAAACAATTGGCTGAACTTGGTGACCATATCATCTCCCATACTCCCCTTGGAGCATGAGTTGCAAAAACAATGGAGGTTCCTCCCCCAAAAGGTTACATCCACCCAATGAGTTCCTCCCTCATCATGATACATATGGGGCTATTGCTGATATATGGCTGAAATATAATGGTCTTCAAGAGAGACCCAAGCCACCCCATCAAACATATGAACCATGAAATTCCTCCTCCAAAAATTCAGACTCTCTAAATAGCTCCTCCCACTTGAAGGAAAGAGGTGAAGCTTGGCAATCATGGGATGCCCATTGTTTCCCCTAAAACATACATCATGTAAAATAGGGAGAATCATACTGCCAATGGGAATCTTCAATTCATGTCCCACTTTCCAAACAAAGCTCCCCATGTCAAAAGAAAATTCTGCAATGCATGGAAGCAAGAACCAATAGAAACAAGTTGTCATATGACAACCAGAAAGTGGATCATAGTTCCATTCATGGAACCTGCGGAGTGCACTCACTGCCTGCATCAAAACAGAAAAAAACAAGTGCTTTTCCAACCACTTGTTTGCTGCCAAATCATCTCATAAGATGGAAACATGAACATAAAATATGGTGTCAATAGTGCCCACCAAGAATCATGTGGCTTCCCCCACAATCCACCCATGAAATAGCCAATCTCAATGCTGCAAATGGCTCCAAGTACATCATCATATAAAAAATGAGAAAGGATGATCCTCCTCAATACCCTATGTTGATCATATAAAGTAAAGGAAGGCAAATAATAATACAGATGTATACCTCCTCTACTAGGTACTATGGACATTGAGCTGAAATGGCTCAACTGAAAGTGCTCCCATACTCCCAATGAGTAGGAAGGTGGTTGTGACATCCTCATTATTATCATCCGGGCTATGAATCTTTCCATATGCTGATATATATCCTGCTGGATGCCCTCCCAAATGAACTCCTCTGCCAAGGAAAGATATGCATCAAGGTGCATGGAAAAGAAGTCCCTTGTGCTGCAAGTAGCATCTTCTCCTTGAGACTAGAGGCTCTAGTCAAGAAGACTTTGCCATGTGAGTAGATGACCATATCCTCTACCATATATTTATCACCTCTCTCTAGGTCATCAAGCATACTGCAAGTACCAAGATCCTTGGAGTACCCCACTAAGAGTGAAGATATCCAACAAGGATCAATCCTCCTAAGAGACAACACTGGTGATCTGGCATGTGTAGCTTTCTTCCTGCTGCTGTCTACTACTTTGACATCCCTCAAGCCAAATTTTTCCTCCAAACTCTTCACCTCTCCAAAATCCAAGAGCGGTGAATCCCACAACATGATGCCTCTCATTAATGATAGATATGGTGGTCTCCCTAGTGGGATGCCCCTATGCAGTGAGACATCAATGCCAAGAGTGGACTGTACATATGGTTGGGCAACCTTGCCCTTGATCTCCCTGCGAAGTACAACCTTTCTCCTCTTTGCATTAACTTTCTAGAATGGAGAAGAGTGTGTGCTCCTCATCACATTATGTTGCTCTCTCTCTCCTCCTCTTTCTTCCAGCTGCAAAATGGCACAATCATGCTTCTCATTGATTGTGCTTGGACCTCCATGTATGAGATACTGGGGACCTTCCTGCAAGGATGCAAGAATCCCTCTTATCGGAGCATGTGCTCCTCCTCCCTCTGCATGAGGTACTAGATCAGCTCTATGATTGATAGCGTTGTTGCCCTTCTTCTCATCAACATATGTGGGCAACTCTTTCAAAATGAGATCCTCTCTTGAAAGAGAGACCTCCATGACTCCTTGTGCCAAAATGAAAGACAAAGGTCTTGATTCCAATAAAGCACCATGCAAGATATTAGCCTCCTCTAAGGGTTTCTGAAGTGATCTTGAGCCCATGAATTCCTCCATCACATGCAAGGGTTTTGTTTCTCTAGGAATGTTTGTTTCCTCCACATGTGTTTCAGATTTCTTCCTATCAATTTTTTCCATCAAAGCCCTAATGAACATTGCATAGGAAGAAGTATTTTCATTTTTTAAAGCAAGGGACTCAAACAACCACCATGCATAGACTTTACCTCCCAAGTGCAGCGCTGCTACTCTGATGGCTTCTTCTTCAGGAATTTGATGCTGCTGCAGAAAGGTGTCTAGCTCTTCAATCCAAGCTTTGGCTGAATAAGTAGAGGAACCATCAAAGATAGATAGGAGAAATCTATCCTCATCATGCTGCTTACTCCTCCTCATCATGATCTTGCAAAACTGCGGGAAAGAGATGTGATCTTTAAACTTATGAGTTTGAGATTCATACTCATGCAAGAAGCCACTAAGAGTTCCCTTCTTCGATATGCCTTCTTCTTCTTTTCTTCTCATGGAAAAGATGGCCATGTGACTGTGCCGTACCCCTTGGTGTGTAGCTGCATGCTCACACTCCTCATAGAAAAATCTAGAGCTGGCCCTTGATTCAGCCCTTTTATTTTCTTCTCCAAAATATGGAGCCTTTTTCCTACTTATTTCTTGGTCTCCTTGATGCGAATATGAAGTGCAGGGTTCTTCCTCTTCTTCTTGCTTCTCCTCCTTGGAGAGGTTCTTATTTGCTCTAAAAACTGATGAGAACAAGCTCATCCTATTCATCATCTTGATTTCCTCTTTCTTGGGCTTGAAGGCCATAGGTTGAGCCAAGAAAGATGCTCTGATACCACTGTAATGTCTCGAAATGGAAATCAACAGCTTTTTCACTGCTGAAGAACTCCTTTGTCGGAAATATGAACAAGGATATGTCAGAGATTGACTTAGAGGGCTTTTACCAACTATGTCACCTCTAAAGAGAGGATGAGAACTAGAGGCTATCTGGCCTTTTCTCAGACTCTGCCTATAGCTATGTAAATACTTCTTCCTCAGAAGATCTTTCTCAAAGGGATGAACTACAGCAATATGCAAACAAATACATGAAGAGCAAACTTGCTTCAATCTCAGAAAATGGTAGAAGAACTCATAGCCATTGTATTAGCTCATAGTAGCAAAATAAGTGTACAATATCTTGAGGGAAAAAGCACTCAAGAGAGGGAATGATCATCCTCAAAGAACAAGTACATGAAAGCATGAAATATATTGTTGCATAGACTGCCCTAGCTATGACTGCGCAGTCTTATGGAGACACTGCTGCATACAAATATGAAATATGATGATATTGCAATATAGCTCAAGAAATGAGGGGGAGTGTGCTCTCAACCCCTAAAAATAATGATACAACAACAATAAAACAATCCTTAAGAGGATTGGCTACACTATATGCCCAGAATGGGAAAATACCAAAATGCCGGAGTTGCTGGGTAGTTGAAGCAACTCATAATCAAAATAGAAGGATATGCTAGAATCTGCTCTACAATCTGAATCAATCTCCTCCAAAGGATTTTTGGAGTATAAGGCTGATCCCGACACTGTAAATATCTCCCTCCAAAGTGATGGTGCAAACCCCCACTGCCGACTAACTCTGAAATAACACAGTCTATGGAAGGGACCCTACTGATGAAGATGGGAGAAAGCTTGGCCTGCTGCCAAAATCTGAAAATGAGCTCAATGACACTCCTCAATGATATCTCCACTGAATGGAGACTCCTTTCTCTACAAATCAAGTCCCGGAGTGATGTGGTGGAAGCCTCCACTGCAACCCCCGCAACACAATGTCTTCTTGCTGCAAGAATAACGCTGTGATGGAAGAGAATGCTTTGGCCTTGAGCCAAGATGTGGATAAAGCTGAAGATAAATTCCTCAAGAGGCCTCTCATGAGGAGGAAGGAATCCTAAACAGGAATTCCTCCAGCAACTCTGCTGAACAGTAGGAGTATGCTCCTTGTCTCTCAAGACAATGAAATCAATGATCTATTCATGAGCAAAAATGGTTGTCTTGCCCTCCTCTTATACAATTGTGAGCTCCCTCTCCATGGGCCCCACTTAATTAGGGTTTTCCTTCTCAAGGAATCTTCCATCCTTCTCTATTGCGTTGTACCACAATGTGCTTTCCACCTCATAGCCCGCGTAGTTTGACTTTGGTCAACTTCACCTAGCCACTTTGCAAAATAGCCCTCTTTCACACATGGAGGTGTGAAATCAAATAAAAAAGTGATCCCTTCTCATAATATGAGGGATTTTATTGTGCTTTTCATTATTCATGGGTCTCCTTACCCATTTATTCTCCACCTATGTGAAATTAGCAAAAATTAATGTTCCAATTTTCTGCATGAAAATTTTGGAACATTACATTCCTATACAGAGGACTCTCTTTTTTCCAATGCAATTGATCCAGTAGCTTTGATGTGCTCACTTCGAAATTTTAGAAGCTTAGTCCGCCCTTGATGACCAAATAATATATTTTGATTCTCTTCTTGAATCTCTGTGATGAAAGAGTAGTAGGACTGAGGATTGTCGAAGCACATGCATCTTGTTTACCATATAGCAACGATTTACTCAACCATGAAAGACCTACGAGCCAGTCACATGATATTCCCCTTTCAGCTGTACAAAGCCTACAAAACATACTAGTAGTGCCTGCTATAACCTTTTTGCAATACACATTGAAGTGGCTGCTTGAATATTTGGGCACTTGGAGTTTGGCCAATCAAAAGTTCAAAAACTAAAGAGATATTCAGGGTGTCTGCAATCTGAATTGCAATGAGGGAAATTCGGATTTCTCTGTTTAGCACTCACGATTTCATGATTGGTGCTTTATCACTCATGTATACACATAATTCACTGTCTATGTAATTTCGTCCCTCTAATCTCGAATTGCAATGAAATAAATCTGCAGAATGAGAGGGAAAAAAAAAACAGAGGACAGATACGCATATAATGACACAATGATTTACATGGAGAAAAATAGTCAAACCCTTGATCTCAAACATTTTGGTATCAATAGACAGTGTAGATGTTGTTTGGTTTAAAACACTTGTTAGGCTGGATTCCATTGTGGCCTAGTCATGACAGGGCCCAAGTCAGCTAGACTCATCACTCTAGGGAATAAATCTATTTGGGAAATAGGGGTTTATCATTTAAGTTATAAAATCAAGGGTTTTCTCACGATTAGAAAACCATTTAAGTTATCCAAGTTTTAACGTCAGTGGAAATACACCTGTCCAATTTTAAAATGTTTGGCATTGCAAGCAAAAAACGTGAGAATTTTTTGTACCCAAAAAAACCTTTGTCAACTTCAATATCATTGCTGATACGTATTTCTTGCATAGTTTTTGATTTCGGAAGAGCGACTATCCAAGTTTTACCATTATTTGAGCGACATTTATTTTCTTTTAAATATTTTTTCCGTTTCGTCAGAATAGCGACACTTCAAAGCATTGGAAGAGCAACGTTTCAAATCATCAGAAGAGCGACACTTCACAACGTCGAAAGAGTGACACCTAAAGCGTCGGAAGAGTGACGATTACATTTTTAAATATTTTCAATCATTTGTGGGAATAGTGACGTTTTAAATGTCGGAATTAAATGTTGGAAGCAATAACGTCGGAAGAGCGACACCTAAAGCGTCGGAAGAGCAACGATTACGTTTTTAAATATTTTCAATTGTTCGTCGGAATAACGGCGTTTTAAACATCAGAATTAAACGTTGGAAGCAATAACATCGGAATTGCGACGTTTTTTTGAAAACTTGAAAAGCGTCAGAACACTGAAGGTTTGTGATCGTCGGAAGACCGACAGTTATGGTTCATCGGAAGACCGACGCTTATAAAACGTCGGAATAGAAACACTTTGCAAAACGTCGGAAAAAAGTGTCGGTATTGCGACACTTCGACAAAGCGTCGGAATTGCAACGTAATGGCTAACCATGTTTTGTCCAGCCTCAAACTGTCGCTCTTGCGACGACTATGTGTCGGAATAGCGACAAAGTGGTTGTCAGAAATTGGGCCAAATTTTCTAGTGTACCTTTGTCCATGAGCATGTTGTTGTCCACCTTGCTGGCTACTACTTTGGCCTTGGTTTTGATTGTGATTGCTGCTTCTTCCATGAGTATGTGAAGGGTTGTTTCTTCCTCCTCTATTTTGGCTTTTGCCTCTTCCTCTTCCTCTGCCTTAACCTCTTCCTCTTCCAAAAGGCATCTGGGTCTTGAAGGCATGCTCCAAATATGGGTTTATTGATCTTCCCAATATTTGTTCATGAGTAATCAGTGATGCATGAAGTTCATCAACTGTGAACATTGATAGATCCTTTGTCTCTTCAATGGTGGTTACAATAACATCAAACCTTGAGGGTAGGCTCCTCAATACTTTCTCCACTATCCTTCTTTCTTCAAGTGTCTCTCCATGAGACGTTATCTGGGTGACCATCCCAATCACATGTGTGAAGAATGAGTCTATGTTATCAGACTCTTTCATACAGAGAGTTTCAAAATCTCTCCTCAACAATTTTAGCTTTGTTGTCTTCACCTTCTCCATACCTTGATAGGAAATCTGGAGGGTATTACATGCATCCTTAGATCTTTTAGCTGCTGTTAAACTTAGAAACACACTCTCATGCACTACTTGATAGAGATAGAAAAGCGCTTTAGAGTCCTTCTTCCTATTGATCTTCAACAAATCCTTCTCTGCCTGTGTTAAGGCATTAAAGGCATGCTCATCTACTGGTTCATCAAAACCATCTTCAACAAACTCCCATAGATCCTGAGAGACAAACAAGGCTCTCATGGTAATGGCCCAATAGTCATAGTTTTTACAATTAAATTCTGGGAGCTGAGTATTTCCAATACTCATCCTTGTGTTGGCTCTTGCCATGACTAGCACACTGAACTATGCAATAAACTTGACTATGTTTTTTTTTAATAAATAAACTGTCTTTCATTTTTTTTAAAAAGACAAACTCTATCTCTGAGGACTGCACTCTTTTTAACAAAACAAAACTCTGTTTTTTTTTTAGAAATACCCGAACTGTTGCTGAGCCTTCACTCTGCTGGAGAACTTCTACAAAAAATCCTTCCTTCAGCTTCTTTGACACCTTCAAAGAGCCTGGATTAGCTCTGATACCATGTTGGAATTTCTGAGAATTCCAGAAACACACAGGGAGAACAAAATTATCCTCTACCTCAACACATATATTATAAAACAAACAAACTTTGCTACTGAATACTGGACAAAGATGGCAAACTTTAAAACTATTTCATTAAAATGAAAAGCTATTACAAAATTCGTTCTTCCTCAATCAGAGGGATTTACAAAATAAACTGGATTGCTACAAAATGCAGTGCTCACAAACATAAACTCTCTCTGTCCCTTTTCTTCAAAAACGCACATACAGTGCTCTACAAATCTTCACTGTGTTTTTGTCTGTGGACACACAGTCTCACTGTCTGCTGCTCTTTTTTTTTTTTTTTTTCTTTGTCTCTGTGTATTACATACATATTAAGCCTTCATGCTTTTTCATTTATATATGGTGCTATATTAAAATTAAAACAAAACAAATGAAAAATACATTGCCGAATACAAAACTTAAACCAAAGTTAAAACTTTTGGTCGCAGCGATTAAATGAAACATCAAACAAAAATATATTTTCACAATTGTGAGTGGAGCCCACATCGCAAATCACATCGCAGGCTACGAGCGGTTCAAGTGGTGTGCGGGACTTGTGCTTTGCGATGAGCGATGAGAAATGTCGCTACATCGCATCACAAACAATTAGCGGACTAGGCGGTAATCAAAATGCATACGTGCACGATGTGTGATGGACGGTGGGGACCACATCGCATCGCTGTGGCTCGATGGAACAATGCTACAAACGACGCAGAAAAATTGCGAAGTTGCGATGTGCGATGTTGTGACATCGACATATCGCATCGCAGTTGGAGATGAGCCTTGCGGTTTGGGCAGATGGCGATGTTGCGATATAGCAATGAAGTGGGGACCACCATGACGTGGCTCCAATTCAAAAAAAAACTTGGCGCGTTTAAACAAAATTCCTGTTTGTTGGTTGGTGAGGGCATTAAAAGCCCGATAAGATTGTTCTTTAAATACTCTGTTGTTGCATGGCTAGAGCCACGATTTCTTCAATGCTCCTTTGCAAAGGTGGCTGCAACCCTTTAAACAAAAACTTCATCCTTACAATTTCTCCATGCCTCTGTTAAATGCACAGAGGTGTGCACTGAAGCTAAGCTGCCCATGCTTGTACTCTTTTCTCCTGTGCGGGGCACTTGCAGGTGAATTTAATATTTTCAACACCATCAAGTCACCTGTCGATATAACTAATGAATTGAAAACCTTTGTACACCACGTGTATATTTAGGCCAATAGGCCTATACTTTTGAATCAGTCCAATCTGTTTTCGTCAACACTTTTTGTTTCAGTTTGACATACGTACACAACCACCCTTTTCCTTTTCAGTTGACATCTGTGAGGGATTTCCAGGTGGATATGCTTCGCATCGGAGTTCTAGTTGGATACACTTCGCGTTTCAGCCTCACCCACACCCACCCTTTACTCTTCACTTCACATATGTGCGTCGGAGTTCCAGGAGAGTCCGATAGATCATAGCATGCAGAAGAAACTGTTAGGCAGTTATGCTTACTGTTAACGCTATGATATGTTGAATACCCAAGAATTATCATCTAAATCCTCTCAGGTTCAATTGTACTGTGGAAAGCTTAATCTTGTAGATCTAGCTGGCTCGGAAAATATTTCACGTTCAGGTGCCAGAGAGGTATTATATATATATATATATATATATATATATTATACTAGCTCACCAGTATTATTTTTAAATATAGAATTGATCATTGATCATCTAGATGACAACTTATCTCAATTTAGCCATAGAGTAAGCAGTAGATCAAATTCCCATGGATCTGTCATAGGGCCCCAAATTCACTGGGAGAGAATGTACCTATCCAGGAAACCAGGCCATTTATACAAAGAAAGAATCTATATGTAAGCTTGATTTTCTAGGTTTCCTGATGTTCTCATGGATTCATATTGTCACTATAAGGTCATGATCTCCTAGGGTCGAGCAAGGGATCATTTCCATGGTCAAGTATTTCAGGGTATTTAAAAGCCAAAGGAAGTTATAGACATAGTATTTAGCTTTTGAAAGTTTCACAGATAGGTTTTTGTTGCCAGTATTTACAAATGGGCCTTTATTCCTTTTTCATTCAGAGTCGTAAAATTTTCAAAGTCATTTGTACAGCATTTTCTCTTAGGAAAATAATAGATGGGAAACTTAAAGTCTTTTTATTTCTTTAGCTTTATTAATATTCATTATAATTGGATGGTTCATTTTCAAATTCTTTCTCAACTGGGTAGTTTATTTCTTTTTTCTGTCACTTATTGTAAATGACATCAATGCCTTTAGAGATGGCTGTTTCTGTCTCAATTTTTTTTTGTTTTGAATTAATGCTGCACATGAAATTCGTCAAACTTATAACCCAGGGCTCTTTGCCATCTGGGCCTTGAATCTGCGTCATTCATGTGGGCCATCACATATCAACCAATAAAATATGCGCCCAATTGTCTCACCTAGTTATCTAGCTTATTGGTGTTGATATAGGAGTCATTTATCATATATTATTCTCATAGTTAACAACTAACAACTTTCATTGGATACATTCAATATGGTAGGTCTCAAATATAGAAAAAAGGTACAGTAATTTGCAGAATCTAAAGAGCATAAAAAATGTGATATTTTCGGTTAATATTACTCAAAAGATGCACATGTTTATGACAAAATTTGAATGTGCACCACTGCCAAAACTTTACATAGAAAAAAAACCGTTGTTTTCTATCATCTTTTGCCCCCTTTTGCCTCGATGAGCGAAGGGTACACTTGAAGTGGTTGAGCAGAGGTGTGTGCTGCAAGGGAGAAAAACGATGTTTATCTTCCACATGATCGCTTCATACAGGAAGAAGCCGAAAAAAAGGGTTTATTGATGTCTTGACCTATTATCAAAATAATTCTGGTTTTATTTCAGTATAGGTAATTTGAGATGCTCTGTTTTATGGATCAATATTTTGTTTTGTTCAAGCTATGGCTGAGAATATTAACTGCATGGAATTGGAACTCATTCTAAGAACAAGGTTTTATTTGAGATGCTCACATGCCTTGTATATTGTAATATTATATCTTCTTGATATTTCATGCTGGTATGGATGCAACAAATTGAGGAATTGGGGGAGTTGAATATTTCTCACCAGCAAACAAATGCAGAATTGAATTATAAACTCCATATGACACAAGTATGCATGAATAGTCCCAATTCTAGCATCTCAATAAGTTAATTATGTGCACTTTTCAGGAGTTTTTGTATTACTTTGTTGACTTAGAACACTTCTTATTTTTATTTCATAGAAAAAGCTTGATGGCACTGAGGAAGTATTGAAGTATTTTCAAGAGAAACATAGACAAGCTAACTGCACAATCAAGGAAAAGGAATTCATTATCTCAAATTTGTTACAATCAAGCTAACTGCATAATCAAGGAAAATGAATTCATTATCTCAAATTTGTTACAATTAGATAGGGTCTAATATCAAAAGCTCTCTTTGTTTAGATATGAAGCCTCTTCTTAAATTTTACCTATTTTCTCAAATTATGGGACTTAGTATCATATTTTCTTGTGGAGAACATAGAAATACCGGCCATAACCAGAAAGTGTAGCGCGGGATGTGGATGGCCTATTTGCAAAAATTGGTATTTATTTCTTTGAAGACTATTTTACCCTGGTTTTGGGTTTTACTTTCGTTCTGCTACAAAATGCTCACCATTGGCCATCTGTGCAATAAGGAAGAATAAGATAGAAATTTGAAACTAGAATTTGGTTCAAACATTTTAGTCTTAGCTGTCACAACATCTGGATGTCTTACATAGATTGGTTTCGAATTCAGTCTCACAACAATAACAACAACTAAGAAGTATGGAAGAACAATTGCAGTCTTTTGTTTCTACTAAAAAACATGTAACACAAGACTATAAACAAGAATGATAAATAACACCATTTATGATTCATACATAAATTAAAATAGTCTCTAAATAGATTTTAATTATTTTTTAGAAAAAAATAGTATTAATTAATAATATAATTTAGAATGCAGATTTTATAATCGAATCATTCTAATTGAGTTTAAATGGTGGTTTCCAATAAGAGTGATTCTCTATTTTTAATATTTTTTTAGAGATATATCAAATTTGTGTTTTTAGTTTGAGCTCTAGAAATAACATATAACATATCATATACATATCTACAAATGCATTTCTCATACGATGTTATATTTCCAATTTAAGAAACCTATCAGGCTCTCTTTGCACCTTTTGGAGCAACTTCTAGTGTAGATTATAGACTAAAGTAATTCTTCCAAGACATATCACATTGGTCGTGACCACACGTATTTTTATGGTGATTTTAGTATTGTTAGGTAATACCTCATTTAACATTACATGAGGTTGTGTTTTTTGGTTGTACTATCATTTTCTATCATTTTTTAATTTTTTTTAATTTTCTTGCTGTACCATTATTTTATATCATTTTCTATTTTTTGTATCACACTAAAGAGATCCATGCATTGTACAAATATATCAATGAACATAACAAAACTAGAGAAATAATTATGTTATTTTTTTTCTAAATTTCATAATTCATTTTCTCTTTTTTATTTCATTATCTTTATCAATTTTTTTTTCCCATTCCCTTTTTTTCAGTGAAAAAATTTCATTATATTATAATTCCAAAATTTACATCACGATACGATAGATTTTCAGTAAAACTGAGCACCATATGCTTGGGAGCACACAGGAGCAGAGCTCTACATAGAAAGAATCCTGGAGAAGAGGCAAGATCGCTGGTCTCTTTGGTTATTGTTGGCACAAAACTAACAAAAAGATAAGTTTTATAAAAATAATTCGTGGAAGAGGATTAGGAGGAAACACATGAGGTGTAGAAAAAGGGTTGCTCGGTCATGCATATGATAATCAATGTGCTCCAATTGGATTTCTAGAGCTCGGAGATGGTCATTGGAGCATCGAAGCTGGCGCCGAAGACTCTTCAAAGCATCGAGAGTCTAATTCTACATGTGCTGGAGGTCTTTGGTGTAGGCTACAAGTTCATTCCTTTCCTCATACCGTTGTTCCCGCATAGTGTCTAAATCGAGTTGTATGTCACTATCGACTTCAAGGTGACCGGGGCATCCACCTAGCTCGTAGAGTGGGCTGGGGATACAACCATGGTCGTTGCTGAGTATTGGCTCTCTGTTGACACAAAGTCAGAGTTGGCTCCCCAGACGGCTATCTCTCCTCCATGCGATGACCTAATCCTCCCCTTCTTGCTCGACCTCTCTAATGCGTCATGAACTAGAACTGCCACCGTAGACTTCTCTTTGACCAAGCAAAGCTGCCCTAAGAGGACAAGAGCCCAACACAGAATTAAAACTCTAATGATGAACAAAAAAATGACTTACAAGACGTAGTCCTTCTGATGGCTCAATTCAATTGGGGGCAGGAATGTGCGTCAAAAACTCCCTCGTAATTCCACCATTTTCATTGTTGCGGGAAGACATGCACCAGGGTGTTGGGTCCTCTGAACTCCTCTTGAACCGAAATGAGCAACACTCATTGTGCTCTCCCACTAGCTTCAAGACCCACACAGTATCAACTAACCAGATATGAAATCACACATTCGCATAGATAAATTCTCCACCCACCACATAGATTCTAAGCCCAAGACCTCACACTGCACCCCTCTCAATACGATATTCAATTCCAAGATCCCACACACATCCGTGGTTTCATACCTCACCCTGCACATATTCCCCAAGCCACTGCTTCAACCAAGACAACAATACATAGGGTGCTCTTGCCCAACTCTCTCTCACCATCACCCAACAACTACAGATAACATATTTCAACCCATCAACCTTGATATAATGTGTGTGTGAGGAGCGAGATCCAGGTTCCAATGGCTCATTAAGCCATGTGATTAAATCCTTTAAGACAAGTGTGTGGTGTGTGGAGGCCCTCTTGGCCCCATGGTTCGATGCACCTTCAATTGTCCTACCTATATGACACCCCCATCGGGGACCCATTCCTTATTTACCAATAATATGTTTATTTTGTTTACAAACATTATTTAATCATTTTATTTATCCTAGATAAAAATTAGATTATCCACTCAATATATTATATGTTTCAAACAATTATCACAAAATTAAAATTCCACAACGTTTAAATATTATAAAATAATTAATTTTTAAAAATTTGCTAGAGAATTAAAAAAATATAAACATTTTTAATTATAGTAAAAACTACTATATTTACACATTTACAATTTTAAATTATGGTGTGCATACTCAATGTTAAATAGATTATTTAGGTTAGTATGAGCTATTTTCATGGATTTTTTATTTCAATTGGTTTTACTAGGAAGCTTAATAATGAAAAGTCCTTGGGAAAATGTTTAAAAATCATTGCTTAAATGTTGCAAATATATAGAAATTATGGAAAAAAATCCAACCTTTCCACTTTGCATAAAAGTTGCAATAAGACCTTCTAAATTATGGTCCAATCAAATGTATAACAAATAAAATTTCCAATAATATTGATTTTTTTTTTCAAAGTTAAACATTATAATTTGATTAGTCAATGTTAAACAAATAGTGATCAACACACAAATCTATTTTAAATATATTTTAGAAGTTAAATTTATATATATGTATGTTGTTCTTAGTTATCATTTAAAATACTTTTAAATGTTTTATTATGAAAAATAAAAGTTTTATATAAATGTATCAATAGTAACTAAATTAAAATGAATTAATGTATAATTATATTCAAAAATATTAAATTTTCTTTAAAGTTATTATTTTATATTTGAAATTTTATAAATTATCATAATTTTATATTTGAAATTTTATAAATTATCATAATTTTTTTAAAGGGTTAAAGAAAATTTTTAAATATATTATTTTAAATATTTTTTCTTTCTTTATTTTGTGTTAATAGATTTAAGAAAATTGATTATAATTTTACTTAAATTGGTCAAATTTAACCAATACCATGAGACACATGTCAAAAAAAACATAAATAAGATACACAAACTTTAAAGCCAAAATAAGACAAACTTTGAATCCTAAATATCAGAAACCTATATATCCTATAACAACCAACATTTCCAAACATGCAGTAACAATCGACATATATGGAAAACCTGAACAATCATCAGAGATCTGAGACCTATATATGCCACATTGCCTATATAGTAATGGAAGAGTAGACTTCCTATGATTGCAGTAAGTCCTAATATAAGTATAAATGGATTTTTCCAAATATGGAAATAGGCTATTTTTTGTTTCATAATAATTATGAACACAATAAAGAAGTAATTACACATAATACAGAAGGAATTACACATAAAGAATAACACAAAGATGGAAAACTCTAATTTTTTTGATAAATTTAGATTAACCGAAGTCATTATTCTTTAGCTAAATTTATAACTAAATTAACTTGGAAGCTTGATCAACCTTTGGCCTCTTTTTCTATGGAAGTTCGATTTACACTTTCTTGACTCATTGTCACACATCTTAACTCTAGATCTACCAATTTCTTGCTTAGATAGATCAAATCTCTATAGTGAAACTAGATTATTTGATGAGAGTTAAGAGGTATTCCCTTTAAATAGGTTATTATCCACAGGAATACCATAGATCAATACCATAAATTTTCAATAACTTGCGTCAATACCATGGGCCCTTTTTTTTAATTGGGTTATTTTTTATTTTGTTATTTATATTTATGTTTATATTTATTTTTTATTTTGTTTTGACCTAGTTAAAATGTTTAAGTTGCATTACATGAATTAGTCAAAATGTTAAAAATTTTGTGGACTTAATTTTCCGCTTTTAAATAGGCTACATTCCACATAAATACCTTGGATCAATATCATGAGAATATTTTATTTTTCTTTTTGTTATATTTTTATAAGGTTATTTTATTGTAATTTGACCAAGTTAAATTTTTACATTACATTATATTAATCTTTTTATTTAATTTTATTTTTATTTTTATACAATTTCATTTTGTCAAAATATTAAACATTACATCATCGCTACCACCATACTCTGGTAGAAAAAATGTATGCCCAACCATAAGCCACAAAACATGTAATCTAAACCACTAATTATTAATCCTAACATTTTTTTCTCATTGTTATTATTATTATCAACAATCAACACCATTGTAAAAATTTGTGTCTATAAAGAAAAATGCAAATTTAATAAGAACCATTTATATTGAACTTATTTGTCCAAAAGAGAAACTTATATGGGAGACAATATATATCCAAAATAAATGTAGAACATAACTGGTTTGAGATTTCTTGTTTTTCCCCTAATTGTGCCAATGGATATGGTCCAATGGGATTGACTATTTTGTAACCTAACCAATGGATATGGTTCAATAGGATTGATTATTTTGTGACATAAACTAAGTAATCTAGTTGTTTTGGAAATTTAAAAAAAAACTCTTCACTCTCTTGGAAATCCATAAAAATGATAACGAGTCCATTAAAAAAGCCCCACGGTCTTAACCATAAAAAAAACCACGATTGGTATTGGAAATATGGATTAGTCATTTTATATATATATATTTTAAATTATTCTCAATGAAATGAATTAGTCATTATCTTTTTTAAAGAGTTATTGCTTATAAAATGGATCTTGATTTAATGGAATAGTTGTATTCAATTTGTAAATTGTTAGATATTTTTTTAATAAATAACTAATTTTTTTTAATTAGCTTTTATTTTTAATTAATAAATATTTTTCAAAGAAATAAATTAAGATCTAATATTATTGTTATTTTCAAATTTTGATTTTTGTTGTTTAATATTGGTTATTGATTATATGTATGGTTTCAACACCATAAAAAATTCTTGGAATATTCGAATTGTGAAGAATTCACAACTCAAATTTGAGATTCTAATAACTCTGTCCACAATTTTGAGCAAATCAAATAGGAAAATATGCTAGAAAAACCACCAAAACATATAAAACATAGATTATTGTCTCTTATATATATATATATATATATATATATATATATATATATATATATATATCAAAAAGCATGCAACACGATTTTTAATTAGGAATATTTTCCTACTTTATTATGGAATTCTTAATCTATACTTAGGATTTGTTACAATACCATCGCATATTCTATACCACATGCCCACAAAACCATAAATTTGACATTCTCTAATTTGGTGAACAATTTCTTCCATACAAGATTCAAGTTTCAATAAATATGTTATACAATACCAATAGTGGCATTAACTACACCAAAGGTGTTGCCATTTTGAAATTGGTTAACCTAAGCATTGTCTACACTTTTCATCTCCATTTAACATCTATCCCCATGTTTACAACCATAACATATGTTTGTGTGTCTTGTGAAATTATTAACATGTAACCAGAACTATGTGAGTTGACTCATGGCGACAATGGTCGTAATGGATTTTTGCAGAGAATAAGGGAGCAAGAGCACAAAAAATACATAAAATTCACAAATCTAATGGGAGAGGACCATGTCGAAAATGTCGGGCCTTATTTGTCACTAAATACATGACACATGTCATTTAAAATGGAGCATTGTATTTTGACTGGAAAATTGATGGAATGCTTTCTAACCCATGTGGTGTAGTTTTCTCAAGTCTATATATACCTTTCCTCGCTTTGCATTCTGTGAATTTGAAGAAAGTAATGATGGAAAAAAACTTGAAGAAGATAGTGGTGGCCATAGATGAGAGCAAGTACAACAGATATGCCTTAGAATGGAATCTAACCAGCCTTGACATCAACACCAATATCACTACTATGTTTGATCAAAGTGAGAGTGGTTGTTTTGAACTTATGCCGGAACGTAATAGAATGAAGATATAAAAATAAAAACATAAGTACAACAGAAATAAAACTTCATTTCATTAATATTGAAGAACTGAAATACGCTTACATACGAAATTGAAATAAACTATCTCGGGCAATGGTAGCTTATCTCTAAGAAGAGATGTGGCATCTACATTCCTTTCAACTGTGTTATAATGAGACTCAAGAGCATTTTTATTATTAAAAAACAAGGGAAAATCCTAAAAAACCAAAACCTTAACCCCAAGGAGATGTAACACCAAGAGGGCCGCATTGGGGTTAGATGGGAACAACTTCCCGTGGTCGTAACTTCATCATATTATCTCCATTTTCCGTGTATGATACCTTGTCGAGAATATCTCTCGATTTTTTGCAAGCCTTGTGGCCATACTTTCCCATTGATATGGGACTACTATGTATCTAATAATGTTTAGGGGTCAAAACTACTCCGAAGTTGATGACCGAAAACTACTAAAAATAGTAAATGTTGCTACAAACAAGGAAATTGATGAAACTACCTAGGGTTATAGGTGGAATATGTGAGTGGCTACTAATATAAACCGGATCAATCCCCCTTAGGAAGCAATGGTCCCCATTTCATGTAGAGCCTCCATGAGGTGAGGAAGTTTCTATTGAACTTGGTCCTTGGTGAAGGAGTTGGTCGCTTGACAACTCAATATAGATTGATCCTCTTTTGGCGAGTGTTGTTGCTCTTTATGTCCACGGTTCGATCAGTTGTGGCTTGTTCCCTATAGTCTAGGTTTAACTTCGTGGGTCGAGTTGCGTAATATCGGATGTGTCTAGTAATGGTGGAAAATATGGTGAGAGGTGATCCACACTTGAACACTAGTACAAAGGGATGGTGGAATACCGAGATCAAAGGCATTATATACTACAATCTTGGTGATGGTGTATGGCCCATATAGAGCAAGAAAATATTGCGTTGGGGTCCAAGGCGCCCCTTTTGAAAATGTAGCTAAACTTTGTCGCCCACTTGGAACTTTTGGAACTCGATGTTGATCATGTCGCTACTTGTACTTAGCATTGGATTTTTCCAATATGTCATGGACCTACTAGATGATGTGTTGAATGTGCTAAAAGAATTTTTTCCCTATTAGCTTCAGATTGGATATGAGTTGAATGCGTCGGTAGGTGCAAATGGTATGGCCACATCAATGGGGTATAGTGGTGGAATCCCAACCCCACCTAAAAGATGTTGTGGCTAGTTGAGAAATAGAGAGCTCGGTTGTAGCTATGCCGGACATAGGGGAGCCTTTCATCCCATGTGCGAGGATGCTTCGAGTTGTACATGTGCATAAAGTGCATGATAATATGACGACGATGATTTTTTGGTCATTTGTTTCGGCGTGGAAGGTCGTGGACTTAGTGAGATTGGTATCCAACATCGACGAGAGACTTGCCAAAAATGTACTTACGAACTTGTTGTCCCGATCCGAGATAATGGAATGTGGGATCCCAAAGTGTAGCCACACTTGTTCAAAGAAGAGTTTAGCAAAGGATTCTGTTCTCCACTTTTCTTGCAAGCCACCATAATGGCCATCTTAGAGAATCACAACAACCACGAAACATAGTTGTTTCCATGTTTAGTAGAAGGAAGGCTCAACATGTAATCCATGGAGATGGATTCCCAAGGTCAACTAGAAGTAGGTAGAGGAGTATATAGGCCTTGCTTCTTGATGGTTAATTTGGCAATGCCACATGCGTACAAGATCTCATGTAATTCCAACATCTTGTCGAATGTTTAGCAAATAAAAATACTTCTACAGCCCTACCATTGTTCACTCCACCTCGAAATGTCCAACGACTTTTGTAGTGTGCTTCCCAAATAATCTTGGCATGATTTCTTGGAGGAAAATAGCAAGCCTAAGCGAAATTGCATCTTGGAGGTGATAATTTGAAACTTGCATGCCTTCTAGAGTGTCTCACATGTGTTTCTAATTCTTGATCACTATTGTAAAGAGTTTTCCACACGAAGTCTCGTGCTCGCAAGAGTCGAGCACGGTGGTTAGTTCCATGACCGATGGTCGATTGAGAAAATCTACAACATTGTTGGTGCTTCTCTTCTTGTACTTAATGTTCAAATGGAACTATTGCAGAATGTGGGCCAAGTCTCATGGCGATTGTTTTGCAACTTTTTCTTGTGTTTTTATGAAGTAGGGGTGGTCCTGTGGATGACTGTTTTGGAGTTTTTAACCATGTATAGAAATTATATGCAAACAAATTCTTAAAAAAATAAAATAAACAATAACGAGAGCATAAAACATAAAACAAGTATATAAAACAATTTCCTTAGATCCAACCGGACTAACAACTTCATTTTTCATTATATTCCTTTTAATAACAGGTTAATGGATTGGGGTTTATGAATACATATATATATATATATATATATATATATATATATATATATATGAAGCATTCATAAACCCCAATCCATTAACCCTGGATTAGAACATAATCATAATAGTTCCCTTGAACGGTCCACAAAATACCATGATACAAAAACCATCATGCCAAAAACCATGTTAAAACCCATGCACAAAACCATAGGCGGGTCTGCCCACCTAAAATATGGAAAGAATATAACATACACCCAACACGTTTCCTTCCCCATAATGTAATGCTTCCATTGTCTACAAGCCTGCACAATGGAATACATCTCTTTGTAATAGGTGAGATACTTTCAAACTGTGTCTAAATGCATCTAACTGTGATATGCCACTGGTGAGTAATAACTACACCAATAGCATAGACAGAGGAATTTGTCTCAATCTCAAATGTTTTTTGCAGGTATGTTAATGTGAGATCTCATGTAGAGTAGAGTTAATGCTTCAACTCGGCAAACACCTTCGATTGGGATTCAGACCAAAAGAAATTTTCTTTCGCCCCTCCCTTGGTGACTTGTCTCAAAGGCCAAGTGATATGAGATAATCCCAACATGAAGTTGCGGTAGAAGTTGACAAGACACAAAAATTTATAGAGCTCAGTTAGAGTGTCTAGGGCTGGGAAATCCTGAATGACCTCTATCTTGGTTGGGTCCACATGCATGTGCCACTCATCAATGATGTACCCGAGATATTGAACTTGGTTCAAGTGAATTTATCCAAATTGGCACACAACCTATGTTGCCGCAGTGTTTAGAGGACCCTTCAGATGTGGTGGATATGCTCTTCTGAGCTTTGGATGAATATCAGGATGTCATCCAAATACACCACTACAATTGAGTTGGTGAAGGGTTGCAAGATGTCATCCATCAACCTCATGAAGGTTTCATGGGAATTCGTCAATCTGCAAGGCATGAAAAAACATTCGAAAAGGCCCTCCTTGGATTTGAAGTTAGTATTCCAGACATCTCAGTGTTCGGTTGATAGCTACTTAGAACTGGACTTCAAGTCAATATTTATGAAATATATGGGCCCCTTGATTTGGTCCAACAGGTCATCAGTCCAAGGAATTAGATACCTGTTATAGATAATGATCTTTCTCAGTGCCCGATAGTCAATACAAAGTCTCGAGGTATCGTCCTTATTCTATACCAACACGATCGGGCTCCAACAGGGCGATGAAATTGGCCTATTGTGCCCTTTATACAACAGTTCCTGAATCTACCTCTTCATTTCATCATTCTCTCATATCGATGGAGTGCTTGACCTGACAGTATAGAGGTACCCCTGAGGAAGAGGTGAAGATGTCCTTGTACTCCTCCATGGCCTTGTCCATATGTTGAGGTTGTGCTGAGGATCCCTATCTGGAGGTCGTGGCCACAATCTTCTTCTGTCCTTGAGGGTGAATCATAAGGAAAAGTTTTTTCTTGGTCTAGGGGAAGACCTTATTCCATTTCTTCACACTGATTAGAGTGATGGTTGTAGGCGGTGCTACCTATTTTATCTTGTACAACTTATTTCCTAAAGTTCTCTTTATGGAACCAATCCATAATGAAGACATCATGGGAGATTTGGCATAAATTTACCTTGAAGAATCCAAAATTGGTCTGACCTGTGGCATTGGAATGAAGACTCAAAGGGATACCATAGGATTGAAGCTCAGATATTGATGATCTGAAATCACATATATAGATCAGGTTCAATATCTAGCTCCTCAAAAGCAAGAAAAAGGTATGATGGTTAGTATTTTCGCGGAAAGAAAAGACAATCAAGAATATAAGGCAGAGATCCATCACCTGCTGATATTCCAGCTGTAATCTCTAGTGAGATTAATAGGTCTTTTTTCAATTTCTAAAGTCTCCCTTAACTTTCGATGATGGAAATGGTCAACCCTCACAATGACCTTAGCCTCTTCCATGTAAATATGATGGTTAGTATTTTCGGCATGCTCAGCTAGGGAAAAGGAGCGGGATCTTCCATGTTTAATGTCGGCAGCATGCTCACAGGATCCTTTGTGATCAGATTTGGATCAAGGACCTAAGTGATAGCTCGAAATTCAAATTTTTTGGAAGTGTGCCGAACCTGAGCGACCAGATAGATCTCGTCTTCCTGATTCTGGTGCCGTGAACGGTTCAAAAAACTGACACCGTATGAAGAAGTTATTGCGTTTTGAAAAGTCTAGTAAACTGCAATTTTTGGACTTTGACCAAGTTTGACTGGAAATTTGGGAAATTCAAAAAGAGAATATTCTAGGGACTATTCCTCAAAATATTCCCAGAATATTCCCAGAATATTCCATTTGGACCAGTCATACGCTGCCAAGTGGTGGATTTGTATTGGGAAAGAGGCTGCACGAGTTTTTTCAAGGGCCAATGAATGGGTGACACATGGACAGCCCTAAGGCCCCCATGTGTCCCCAAGACTATGTAGAAAAATATGGTTTGGACTCCACTAGAGTCAAACGTGTGACCGCCGAGCAAATACGCCTACGCCTTAACCACTCACCCTACCATTGGTTCTTAACCATATGGTCTTCACGTTTTAATTAACGTATAGTGGTTTCATATTTAGGGTTTTGGAGGGGCCAACCCCTCCCATACGACTGTGGCCCCAAGACCAAGGGCTTAAGCCCCGGAACCGCCGGTGAAAAACGATTACACACTTGCTAGTTGTTAAACATGATCACATGCCAAACTATTTAAAACAACCTCTGCGTGGTTTATCCGCTCGAAAAATTCAATGCAAAGTTTAACTTAACCGCATATTCTGGGACATGTGTCCAACGACAGTTTAAAATTAAATGCTACGGTTAGGTTTGGCGGGTTATGTGGAGTGCACCCCAAATTTGGGGATTTTTCCACTTTTAACTGGAGTTAAGTCCAGTTCCTCCAAGTTTGGCGAAGGAATTTTAGGGGTCATTGGGCAAAATGAGTTCAGGCTCTATCTTCAACTAGATTCGACCAATTTTGGAATGCCAATAGTTAATTTCGACTATCTCAGACATTCTAGACTCACTGGTGAGGGTTTCAGAGCCATCAGATGACTTTTGGGCAGGTTTTTTGCTTCAAAGAAGTTCTAGGGGCCACTAGGGCCACCATGGGCTGGCAACAATTTGAGGCCTAGCCAGGGGAGCTAGAGGCCTTATTCAGAAATCCAATAGTCAATTTTGGATGTTTCAGATATTTTGGAACTAATGATGTGGTTTGAAGAGCCTGTAGAGGAATTTTGAAGGCTGATATTATTCAGTGAAGTTTCAGGGGCCAATAGGGCCAGTAAGTGCCAACAGTAGTTCGAGGCCTAGCCAGGGTAGCTAGAGGCCTTGTGGAGCAAACCAATAGTCATTTCCGACTGTAATGAGAATTATGAATCCATTGGAAGAGTTTGCAGAATATTTTGAGGACTTCTAGAGGTCGAGAACCCATAGAGAAGTTTCCTTTGATCCCAGAGCCAGGGGGTACTTGATTTGAAAATGGGTTGGATAACTTGTTATTCTTTTCAAGAACCTCCCACTCAGTTATACAAATAAAAGATATAGCTTGTACTTGAATTTTGCGTAGATTTTTACTTGAAACAGGTGTATGATTTTTAACTATTTAAGTGCTCTAATTCCTTTTTTTTTGTTGAAATTAAACATGTGAAAAAACCATATAATGCAGCTAAAACAAATGGACTTAAAGCATTTAAACAATTAAAAATCATACACCTGTTTCAAGTAAAAATTTCACCAAAATTCAAGTACAAGCTAGATATTTTATTTGTTTAACTTAGTGGGAGGTTCTTGAAAAGAATAACAAGTTATCCAACCCATTTTCAGATCACATTGGTATCATAGCACTTGGTTGCTTTATTGACAAATCAATAGCTTGCTTGTTTGACTTGAAAGGTGTTTAACAGTTAAGGAATTTGACTGTTTGCAAACTAACTGTTGCTTGAGATTGCTAGAGAAGGGAAAGATACTAATAGCTAAGTCTAGAAGAGGACAAGAAGGAAGAAGTTTGAAGGAATTCTCCTTACCCCAAGGACCTCAAGGAAACCCTTGAAGCACAAACCCTCTTGACGATTGTTTGTTTGCAAAAGGCTGCTTGAAGAAGAGCTTGAATCTACAACCATTATGTTCAGAAGCTTTGTCAATTGTTTTTGAAAGCTTTGTGAATTTTGATTGAAGTTCTTTTGTTCATTTTCATAAGATGACAACTTCATCAAGTGAGGTTTCCAAATCCTCCTCCTTCACAAGATTCTTCGATGAAGACATGAAGTGAGATTCTGCATATTGAAGGACATGGTGCAAATTATGTTTGAAGATAGAGGAGAAAGCACTAGACTTCATGAGAAATTGATTGCTATGAAGCAAGAGAAGGAAGAAATTCTTCAAAGAATGCATGAGATGGAGATGCAACTCCATCAAGCCCAAGAGGCCTTAACCAGGAACACGTGTGAAGTAGAGGTAATTCACTCAAATTTGTCTTCATTTTCCTCTTTAGATAGATGTGTTGGTTCATTTGAAAATCACACTAGACGTATAGGGTCCAAGTTTATTTTTAAAATGGGCTATGAAGGCAAGGGTTTAGGAAAACATGAACAAGGCATGATTGATCCTATTTTGGTTGAGGAAATATGTAAGAAGTTTGGTCTTAGTTATGTTTAATCTTATGGCGAAGACCCCAAAGCCATGAAGGCATCTGAGGCAACTTCAAAGAGAACTTTCGTTCCAAGTTCTAAACCACAAATATGTCAAGTTTGTTTTCAAATTGATTGCCATTGTTTGAAGCCTATGTTACAGGAAGGTGTTTGTAAACATGCATCTTATGGCGAGCATGAGAGTTCAGACAACTATCAAGACATAAACACTAATGTTAGTCTTCAAGAGAAATCTGGAGCCTCTACAAGTCCATCTCCTCAAGAAGGTAAAAAATATGGACATGAAAAGCAACATGCGAGGTATAATTTTTCCCATAGTCAATTTTATTATGTTTCTGCAAGGCATGACAATTCTACATGCTTGAATGGAAGAAAGAGTTGTTGTGCATATTGTGGTATGTTTAACCATGATGTTTTGAGATGTTAGAAGAGGATGAGGGCATACAGGAAGCAATTGAGGCAAAGTTAACTTGTAAAGAAGGTGCATAAGACTTGCACACATTTACAGAAGAGGGGATATGTTATTGCCCAATGTTGGTCATTGCATCCAAATAATCATCCCAAGCACATGAGGAAATAGGATAGAAAGACTGGCAAAATTGGAACCAAGGATTCCATCATTGATGTGAGAACGGATGTTTCACATGAAGAAGATTTTTAGCAACAAAAGTCGTCGTGGAAGTGGCTTGGTAAGAAGTGGTTTGACTTCTTAACACACTAAGACATACACTCATTTGTACATATGCAAATTTCAGTTCTGTATGCATGTTTTCTGTTGTAATCTCACGTTTGTTTGAGCCACCTTGGATCGATGATCAAGGAAGCGATATTTAGCTACCTTCTGCAAATTTCTCGCTAGAAATTTCTGAGTGAGTGCAAGGAAGATAATTCTTGATAGGAGGACAAGAGAATTCAAGAAGGGAAGTGTTGACTACCTTCTAATTGTGGTTCAAAGGCACTAAGCCATGCAAGGCAAGTTTATGGAGGCTAAAAAGTGAGGGTGTTGTACTCTCATCTATTGTACAGATCAGTATATCAGTCTTTTGGGGTCCAAAAGATTTCTAATGGGGAGGTGTGATCAGATTTGGATCAAGGACCTATGTGATAGCTCAAAATTCAAAGTGTTTAGAAGTGTGCCAAACCTGAGCGATAGGATAGATCCCGTCTTCCTGATTCTGGCACCATGAACAGTTTGAAAAACGACATTGTATGAAGAAGTTATCGCATTTTGAAAAGTCCAGAAAACTATAATTTTTGGACTTTGACCAAGTTTAAATGGAATTTTGAGAAATTCAAAAAGAGAATATTCCAGGGAATATTCCTAGAATATTCCTTGAAAATTCCTCAGAATATTCGATTTGGACCGGTCATTTGCTGCCAAGTGGCGGATTTGTATTAGGAAAGAGGTTGCACGTGTTTTTTTAAGAGCCAATGAATGGGTGACACGTGGCCAGCCCTAAGGCCACCACATGTCCCTGGGACTGTGTAGCAAAATATGGTTTGGACTCCACCGGAGTCGAACGCGTGACCATCGAGCAAACACACCTGCACCTTAAGCACTCGCCCTACCATTGGTTCTTAACCATATGGTCTTCGTGTTTTAATTAACGTACAGTGGTTTCATTTTTGGGGTTTTGGAGGGGCCAGCCCTGAGGGCCAACCCCTCCCATACGACCGCAGACCCAAGACCAAGGGCTTAAGCCCTGGAATTGCTGGCGCAAAATGGTTACACACCTGCCAGTTGTCAAACGTGATCACATGCCAAACGGTTTAAAACAACCTCCACATGGTTTATCCGCTCCAAAAATTCAATGCAAAGTTTAAATTAACCGCGTATTTTGGGACATGTGTCCAATGATGGTTTAAAATTAAATGCTACTGTTAGGTTTGGTGGGTGATGTGGAGTGCACCCCAAATTTGGGGATTTTTCCACTTTTAACTAGAGTTAAGTCCAGTTCCTGCAAGTTTGGTGGAGGATTTTTAGGGGTCATTGGGCAAAATGAGTTCATGCTCTATCTTGAGCTAGATTCGACCAATTTTGGAGTGCCAATAGTCAGTTTAGAATATGTTAGACATTCTAGACTCATTGGTGAGGGTTTTAGAGCCATCAGATGAATTTTGAGCAGGTTTTTGCTTTAGAGAAGTTCTAGGGGCCACTAGGGCCACCATGGGCCAACAACAATTTGAGGCCTAGGCAAGGGAGCTAGAGGCCTTATCCAGAAATCCAATAGTCAATTTTGGATGTTTCAGATGTTATGGAACTAATGGTGTGGTTTTCAGAGCCTGTAGAGGACTTTGAAGGCCAAGATGCTTCAGTGAAGTTCCAGGGGCCACTAGGGCCAGTAAGTGCCAACAACAGTTCAAGGCCTAGCCACGGTAGCTAGAGGCCTTATGCAGCAAAATAATAGTCATTTATGACTGTAAAAAGCATTATAAATCCATTGGAGGATTTTTCAGAATATTTTGAGGACTTCTAGAGGTCGAGAACCCACATAGAATTTTTCTTTGACCCTAGAGCTAGGGGGTGCCACTAGGTGTTGGAGGCGAAACCAAAGTAGCCAGAGGAAAATATCAGCGAAAAAATAGTCTATTATGACTATTTTTTTCATTATGAATCCATTGATGGGATTTTCAGAGCCATTTGAAGACTTATAAAGGTCAAAGTGCCACAGGGAAGTTTTGAGCAGCCCTAGGCCAACCGTGGAGGAAGGCCTAGATTGGGGAGCTAGTGCTCTTTTGGAGCAAATGATCAGACCATTTTGGAGGTATAATATGTGTTGGAGACAGTAAGTGAGGTTTCAAGGACAGAAAAATAATTCTGAAGGAGTTAGTGCCATAGAGAAGCTCAAGGTAGCTCAATATCACCGACATAAGGAATCAAGTCTAAGGGAGCCTAGATCCGTTTTCAAAGTGATGAAAACCATGACAGGGATATTAATGGTATTATAAACCCATTGGTTCAGTTCAGTAACCATTGGAGTTTAGTTTTGTAACTTGTAAAAGAAAATTTTCTATAATCCCAAAGAGCCAAGTCAAGATGACAAGAGCTCATGGAGACGTAGCCCACGATATTTGGGTGAACTCCTATATTTAATTTGTAGTTATGTGTTGATGTTTATTTGCTAAATTATATGGCTGTTGCACATGTTTAATTTCAGAAAAAAAAAAATAAACCTAAATCACTTAAACAATTAAAATTCATACACTTGTTTCAAGTAAAAATTTCCACAAAAGTCAAGTACAAGCTAGATCTTTTATTTGTTTAACTGAGTGGGAGGTTCTTGAAAAGCATAACAAGTTATCCAACCCATTTTCAGATCACTTTGATTTACAGACCAACTAGTTTCACTGATGTAAGGAATCCCACAAGAACAAGGAATAATGTAGACACCTTTTCCATCCCTAGGGTCTACCAAATCTTTAACCGATTTGAGAGAGTTGCAAATCGTGTTAAGGGGCTTGAAGGATGAAGAAACCTTATGTTTCTTAAGGATCCTATAAATATTTTCAATGGCTCCTTGAATGAACAGAAGGCGAAAACTGTAAGACCAATCACTAGGCTCTTTTTTATTTTTAGCTAAATGACCTTTTTCTTCTTTAAGGAAAGATTTAAGGCCCTGCGACCTACTATAACCATTTTTAAAAAAGACATTCAGGAGATGGGTCTTTTCTCCTTCAAGGTGAGTCTCATCAGAGATTATCAATGCCCTAGTGGCTAAGGAGTTAAGGACGCCTAATTTTTTAGCAGGGAAATGATGAGAACTAGCATGAAGATATTGCTCAGTATGAGTCTTCCTTCAAAAAACTTGATGGGAGAAAGAGCCATCCTCCTCTATAGAGATAAGAAAAATGAGGAAAGGGAGGTTACCATCCACCTCATATTCCATGGTGAATTTTATGGAGCAAGATTGAATTTTAAGATGAAATAAAAAGAGATCAAAGTTTTCTTTGCCATGAGGCCAGACGACACAAGTATCATCTAAAAACCTTTTCCAAAGCTCTGGCTGGAAAAGAGCTAAGGAAAGAGCCTTGGATTCAAATTCTTCCATAAACAGATTAGCAAAAATCAAGGAGAGGGGAGAACCCATGGCAACACCACATGTTTGCTCATATAATTCACCTTCAAAGCTAAAGAAAGTAGAGGTTAAGCAGATTCCGACTAAATGGGTCGTATCATGATCAATAGTGCGATTAATAACATCAATAGCCTCATTAATGGGGATATTGGTGTAAAAAGAAACAACATCAAAACTAACAAGTCTATCCTCAAGATCCATTCTCACGTTATTTAACTCATTAACGAAGGAGGAAGAATCTTTAAAAAAGGAATCGGTACGACCTACGAGGGGCTAAAGCTTATGGGCTAAATACTTGGCGAGAAGATAAGTTAGACCACGTATGGTATTAACAATGGGCCGAAGGGGGGCACCGTCCTTATGGATTTTAGGAAGACCATAAATTCTTGGAGTAAGACAACTGCTTTCAATAAAATTCTTACTCAGAGAGCTCACTGAGCCACTTGATTTAATGGCATCAACAACAATTATTGAGACCTTTTTTAAGGGGTTTTCAGAAAGTTTCTTGTAGCTCCCACTATTCTCCAAATGATATAACATTTTTTCCTATAATCCTCCTTATTAAGAATGAAAATTGCACCACCTTTGTCAGCCTTAAGAACAACAATATCCTTATTATTATTTAAGGATTTTAAAACCTCAAACTTGGGCTTACTCAGGTTTCTCTTGGGGGGCTTGGCTTTCTTCAAGATGACCTCACAATCTTGCCTTGTTCTTGTGGGATTCCTTACATCGGTGAAACTAGTCAGTCTACAAATCAAAGGATCCGTGAGCATCATGATGACATTAAACATGGAAGATCCTGCTCCTTTGCCCTAGCTGAGTATGTAGAAAATACTAACCATCATATTTGCATCGAACATGCTAAGGTAATTGCAAGGGTTGACCATTTCCATCATCGAAAGTTAAGGGAGGCCTTAGAAATTGAAAAAAGACATGTTAATCTCAATAGAGATGATGACTGGAATATCAACAAGTGTTGGATCCCTGCCTTATTTTCTTGATTGTATTTTGCTTCCGTCCCTTTTTTCCGTTCCTTAGTTTTTAGGCTCCTTTTAGGATTTTTTTTTTGTCGTTGGTTATCGTTTTATTTTTCCTTTGACATCGTTTAAAAATAAATAAATAAAAATAAAATAAAATAAAATAAATAAATAAACAAATAAATAAAAATAAATAAATAAATAAAAATTAGAAATATAAATAAATAAATAAACAAATAAATAGATAAAAATAAATAAATTAGGAATATAAATATAAATATAAATAAATAAATAAACAAAGAAAATTAATTTAAATTTATATATATTATTATCACTATTAATTAATAATTGATTAATATATTAATTAATAATAATAGTAATGATAATAATAATCTAAAAATACAATAAAACTAGCCATTATTAACCCTATTTTCAAAGTCAAACAAACCGTTAGCCTAACAACTAGTTTGGCCATTTCAACATCTATTTAAACTTAACATCCTGATCTAATCTCTCACCTAGTCCTGATGATGAACCACACTGGTTGGTTCGAAACGTGTCGACAATATTCCATTGCATGTGATTACTACCGAAAGAATTCTATAACTTGTAACAATGGATCACAAAAGCCAAAATTCTAAAAATCATGCCTCATTATTAGACAGGGTTTGTTGGTGAGGGAAGTCATGACCACGTTAGCACTCTCGCTGGGCCGGACTTAACCAACCATGTGGGCACAGTCATGAATTGACACAACCTTGAAAATTAATGGGAAAAATTATGGCCTGAAACCCTTGTACAAAATTCTTAACCATAAAAGAATATTAAATATGAAAAGTTTAATCAGAAACCCTCATAAGCAGTTGTAACAATGAACAAATATTTATTATAGAAACTCTTTCCTAAAAATTCCATAAACATTTGAGACAATAAGCAAACACCAACTATATATTTATTCAAGTGACATGTTTCAATAAAATAGAAAGAAAATCTCGTATTACAACAATGAAACTCCATAAAAGAAACTTTGAAAATCATTAGTTAACTTAAATTGAAAACAATGAGAGAAAACTTCAGGTGTTCACCCAAAATCATCGTTAAACCTTATATAATTTTCCAAATATCCCTTAAATATAATATAATAATCCCAAAGAAGGGTATCGATATGTTCCATTATCTACAAAATAATTTATCAATATGAACCATCTAGAGCTTTTAATGGGCTATGTCGTGAAACCCTATGGGACCTCCGATACAGAGGTAACAAGTACTATTAAATAAAAAATCCTTAGAATGAAATTGGTGCCATAAACATTATGTTCCCATAAGAAAGTTCATGATGTGAAAGGATGGAAAGTGAGAGAGGAAATGATGTGTAAGGTCGATATGCTTGGATGACCAATTCTCACATCGCAAGAAAATATTTGGAAACCTTTAGAGAGAGGAATGAACATACTACCTGTATGTACACCCACATCCAAAGATAAATAAATTATATCTGTGCCAAAAATGAATCCCATAACAAAAAACTCATGCATAGAAATAAATACCCTCCAGTCATTAACTGGTGATCCCTTGGCTCTAAGCTCGAAGATTGCGCTCTGAAAGGAAAACCAGGAAGACTTGTTAGAAAAACAATATACCTAACCTTAGAAAATCATGGAATTGTAGTGAAACTATGAGACACAATGGATTTTACCTCAGAGCCAAATTTGGAACTAGCACCCTTAGGACATGGGGTACTTTGGCTACCTTCACCATTTTCAAACCTAAAAAACTGAAACAACAAGGGAAATCTCAATTCCACTAGGAAACCCTGAACAAATAAATGTAATGCGACAGGAAAAATTACTGTAACTCACTTATGGGTAGGGCTTAGAGGAAACATAGTCCAGATATATTTTATTACAGATACCTCCCGACATGTCGTGACGTGCAAATGATTTAGGGAGAAAGGAAGAAAACCAGGTAGTTTCTCCTCAGCCATTTGATAAGCAACAAAGTTTTCGGATTGGAACCCTACTAGATTAGCAGTTTGGCTTAGTCCAGGTGTGTTATCATTGATGTTTAAGAGAATTATATCAACTGGATAAACACTAAGTCTAGCTCATGCCCCAACAACATAGTGCTTGACACGATGGAGTCATAAATCCAGTTAATGTTCCATCAAGTCACCTATTTATATAACTAATGAATTGAGAACCTTCGTACACCACATGTATATTGTCCATGATTTAAAATATTTGTTCAACATATGTTTTTTCGTGTGTAATTGAAAAATTATAGAGTAAAGTAATGCTTCCAGGACATATCGCATTGGTTGTGACCCCACGTATTTTCATGGTGATTTTAGTATTGTTAGGTAATACCTCATTTAACATTACATGAGTGTTACACGTTATTTTGTCACCATGACATTTGAATGTCTATATAGGTTCATCATCACCTATATTGTGCTCCCTTAGAGGTCAAAAACCCTAATGTTCCTAAAGCAAGTCTTAGAATTGGAGAAAAGCTCATTAAAACCCTTAAAAGTCTAATTCTACACTTTTCCTAGCTCTTTCTTGCGGATCCGCAGATATTTGCTCTATAGCCTGTAGCACATCCCGCACGTTCTGCTTATAAAACCTGTGGACCCTCGTAAATAGTCAAATAAAGGAAAAATTAAGTTCTAGAAGCCCAGCTGGAAGAATATTCTCCTAACTGGAAGCTTCTAGAGGCGCGATTAGTTCGAGCTTTACCCCTCCACTCATGGAGCTCTATCCCTTCACTCATGGAGTTTATCCCTTGGTATATGGAGCTCAAATCCCTTCATGGGAGGAATACATCTCCCTCTTTATGGAACTGAAACCACCTCCATTTCCCTATAAATTGAGCTCATGTTTCAATCTCAAGGGTAGACATATATATTGGTTGCTGAAGAAATACTCAAGAGAGCATACTCTCTACCCTAGTCATTATTGGTATGCGAATCATCACACACTCATGTCCATAACTTCATGCTAGTTCAGAGAGAGGAAGGCTTGTCAATCTGAAGGCAGAACGATTTTTCAGGACCCTGGGAGGAACTTGTATGACATCAAGGCATCAAGTTTTAAAGTTACTCTTTTCATTCAAGATAATACATATGGATCTATTTTTCTCATTGAGTTGTTCTTGTGTTTATTTGAATAATTCAATACTTGGATTCCTTGATCACTGAGTTAGATTGGTTGTTCTCAATTATTATATGTTGCAGGTGATTTTAATTCTTTTGTCTATCTTTGATTTCAGGTTCTACTTACTGAAGAAGCCTCTTTGGAGCGACTGGATAAAAGACTACACTGAACGTCAAGTTTCAAGGTAGGGGCATGTCCTCTTTCTTTGTTTATAATAATTCTGAATTGCAAATGATCTAGAGAAAAAAATTTACAAATGGATGTTTGTTTCTAGCTATCTGTAGGATACTAGGGAGATCGCTCTTGTCCGCAAGAGGGATTTATCCATGCAACAAAATGGCGACTCCACTGGGGAATAGAACTTAGTTTTCCTTTTTATTTTTCAATTTGAATTTTAAGAGTTTTCTGATTTTGATTAGTCTAAAACTGGGTTGGGTAGATAACTTATCAGAATCCCTGAAAATAAAATATGATTTATTTATTTATTTTATTTTATTTTTATTTTATTTATTTTTATTTTTTTTTCTGTATTTTTCCTGGCCTCTGTGGTTTTTATTTAAAAGCAGTGCTCTAGCCTCCGCAGTTTTTAGTTTAGAACAATGTGGTACCGCACTGTTCTCCATTAGAACTTGCGGACTTGTGGAATTTTTTTGAAAAATTAAGAATTCTCTTTTTAGGAGCCATATTACCAGATTCTCTGAGTTTGCCCCAACTTATCTTGACTGTCAAAGTCTTATGTGTGAGTTTCTTTCAACAATTTTTGCGTTTGTGTGATTTTTCATCTGATTTGCATTTTATGAGTGAGTGTTTACCATACTTTCTTGCTGCTCCATATCAGAAAACTTCGTATACCTTAGCTTACTGGTGTGATGTTGTTTTCTTGCTGAGCCATTGAACTTGTTGCAAACCTTACTTTAATGAAAATTGATTTTCATTTTCATTTGAAAATTTATAAGAGCTTTTAGCTTGTTAAGGCCTGAATTTCACATTAAACCATTGTTAGATGTTTTTTTTTTCAGCTAAGATAAGTAGAAATTATTCTTAGTTCGATCACAAACTAAGAGAAAACATCCTCAAACTTTCTAGATAGAGTTCAAAATTAGAGTTTCTTCTTTTGGTTTTCAATTTTATGATTTTCAGAGTTTTAGATATGGTTTTATTTTTTAAATTAGTTTGTTTAATGATTTTTAGTTTCTGATCTGATTGATAAAAGATTTCATTTCGAACGAGTAATTGATCATTTTATGAAATTGAGTTCTCAAAGAAATTGTCTTCTTTTCAAAGATTTCGTTTAGGAATGAAAGAATTTGTGCTTTGAAAATGGTTAAATCTCTCATTCTTTCCCTTAAATAAGATTCATTGAAAATAAAAGAGTTGCACATTTCATAGAGATGCATTTAGCGTATTTTTGAGTCAGGTCATAAACATCATTGAAGTTTCACTTCCATACCTTCTGTCTTAAGAAACAACCAAATTAAAAACAATGCTTTAATCAAATCAATCTAGATATTTTTACATTTTCTAGGGCTCTTTTCCACCAACATAGCTTAGGCTAGTGTCTTGTAACATGTCGTAATTAACATTCCAAGACAGTTCAAACAAAAAAGTAGCAATCTTGCGGTAGGAAAAATCCAATTGTAGAATTTGTGCTTTGGGAAGCTCTTCTTAAAAGAGTCAAGCATGAGATCATGTCCGAAACAGTGAGGTAATCGTACCTATCTCATTGGTAAAGATATCAAATGTGCACGTATTAAAAATGGTAAACCTCATATAGACCATTGTCGAGGAGCCTGGGGTCACTTGTTGGTAAACCTTGGATTATATCAAGGAGCCTTCAAGGGAATTGAGATAGTTACTCTGCCCTTGCATGTATATCGGATCATATACTATTACCCTAGGTACATTTGTTCCCGTTGGTGACCTTAGTGGCTATAAAATTTAGGATTCTTTCCCAAGGTGACGGTGGAGGGAAGGTCCCACTGTACCTCGAGCAGACGTCGACTAGACTCACTTAGACTTTCTAGAGGGTATTTTTCACTTCGAGATGGTATAAGTGGAGAGACTTGCACCAAACCTTTTCATTAAGTAGGTTGTCGGGGTAATTGTTCCAATTTCCATTTCCACATTAGAATTCTACGACGTTGGATTTCATCACCAACTAGTGTTTTTAGTGTGGGAATCTACTGTTTGTGGGTGGATTACTCTCTTAGATTTTGTAGGTGTGTGATCAATTTGATTGTTTCCTTAGAGAATTAAAGAAATTTTTTTGAAATTTTCTTTGATTTCGTGTGTTAAAATTTTTAATCGTGGCTGAATTACCTAGAAAATCACGTAGAATGCAGGGGAAACCCTCTGAGTACACACCAAGCCAGTTAGAAAAAATTAAATATGAGAAAGGATAAACATCAGGGACTGGATCAACTAAACACGAAGAAACAACAATAATTATTCATCCCGAATATGAAGTAGATCAACCTCAAACAACAGAGAGTTCTCAAAGAAAAATTTCAATTTCTGAACTAGTTGAACTTGCTTCTACAACTAGTGAATTATCAGCTACTGAGCTTGTAATTTTTGAAGCATAAACTGAACCTGCTACGTCTGAGCCTTCTTCAGAGTTCATCACTCCAACCCCCGGTCATCCTGATTCACCTAGAGTGAAGTTTCGCATCACTGAGAACCTTCCTCCTTGCCTCATTAGCATTGAAGAAGTTACGAACACAGAAGAAGAAGTAGTTCTTCCTTAACATCAGGAATATTTAGATCTTAGGCTAAGTGAATCGATTTACTATAGCCCTTTCAAACAAGATCCTTGGTATTCTTAGTTAACAAAATTTCTACATAATTCTGATCTAAACTATTCGCACCCTGAATTCCTTTTTACGCCATACCAAGAGGTAATTACAGACCTTCATTAAACATGTCTGGTGAGTCATCCATGTTTTCTGCATCACCATAATCATATTTGTATGGTGGTCTATCTGTTCCTGCGGGATACTAGTCGCTTTCTGGTACTTTCTCAGGAGCAGCTCCTCCCGACAAACATATACCATTATTTGGTCCAAATGAATGACATACCAAAAATTTGAGTGCGGAACACGTTTACATGATGTCTGGACACATTCCTAACCCTGACCCTCAAAGTAGTAACTTACTGCCTGGGGGGAAACCTCAAGGTAGTAATTGACTGCCTGGGGGGCAGCCTCAAGGACAGTACATACCTCAAGGACAATACATACCTCAAGGACAGCACATACCTCAAGGACAATATCAACCTCAAGGGCAGTACTCAATTCAGGGTCCGCAACCTCTTCAAGGACAGTACCCTATGCCAGGGCAACCGTCTTTCCAAGGATAACAGCCTCCTTTAGGGCCACAGTTCTACCCGGAACATCAATTTTTTTAGGGAGGTGGGAATTATCCAGCTAATTATCAAACACATGTTCCAAATTATTAAATTGTTTATGGTCCATCTTATGCAACACAACCTTCAATGAGACCTCCATATCCTGGAGTAAACACGGTGTGGGATCCATCACAAATTCAAAAAAATTTGGAACCTAACGTGAAAGTACCTTATAATCAACCTGGTCATCCAATTGGTTACAGTCAAATCCAACAACCTATCCAACCTACGCCTCAAGTTATACCATAGGTATCTGCACCTAGTACAGTTCAACATCCTAGTCCAAGTACACCTAGAACTCCAACTCAAATTGTTGCACCAACTTCTGTTCAAGCTACCACACTTATCTTGGAATTTCTGCAGCCCCTATTTCTATAGCCCCTCAAGTATCATAACAAATCCCTGTAGTCACTGCTCAACAACCTGGACCCATAGTCCAGACTACTGTTTAGATGCTTACGGGACAACCTGGTACAAGTACAATTGTAACAAGCCAACGTTAGTTTTTTTATCAACCGTATCAAGGGCAGTATCAATATGGACCTGTAGCACAAAATCCAGTATACCAGCATCAACCATACCCTGGTTACACATATCAGATGCCAGCTCAACCTCAATATGGCCTGGGCAATCCTGGTTATCCGGGAGGTATTCCAACCCCAAATGCATAGGCTATTCCAGGATATCCTAGATATCCTCCTCTTGGTACTAGTATAGTTCCATAAGGTTATCAATTTTCTTAGCAGGACCCTAATCGTCGGTTGTCATTCATTGCAACTTTAGATTTACCTGATTTGTCACACCTAATGAATGATCCAATCTATTATCTTCTGTATTGGCCGCCAATGTTGAATAAGTTTCCCCAGTGATATTCCTAAGTTTTAAGGTAAATCAGGAGAGGACCCCTCAAACCATGTCATGAATTACCACCTCTGGTGCGCATCAAACCCTTTGATTGATGTTTCCATTCAATTATGGTTGTTTCAGAGAACACTAATAGGTTTAGCTGCAAAATGGTATATTGAACTACCACGTGGCTTATTCAACAATTTCAATGTTTTAGCAACAACCTTCTTATCACATTTTCAGTTGCCAGTCAGATACGACAATGGCATGGAACTATTGAATTCATTAAAACAATCTACGTGTATGTACATATAAGATCACATACATGAATGGAGACGTAGAAGACGTTTAGTGAAATTCTTTATTCTAGACCATATCTTGGCAGAATGGTTCATAAAATAATTACTTCCAAAGATCACTGAAGATGTGGCTAAGGGAGGATTTGTTACTAAAGAATAGGTCATTTCTCAAGCTCAGTACTTAGACCTAGTATATACACAGTCTGGTACTTTATACAAAAAAATTCCGGACTTACCACATCCTGGTCAAATAACAACAACTCCTTCAGGGTCTCATGATGCAGACAATGTAATTGGTTTAGTTAACACAAATAAAAGTAAGAAAAAGTCTTCAAAACCTACTTTTCCTATGATAACTTTACCAGATTCACCGAAAGGATATTCTTCCCTTGAAACTGTTGTCAGCATTCATGTTGTAGATTCATCTACAGCTAAATACAAAACCGACAATAATAAGAAAGGAAATAATAAAAGTAAACATACTACATCTCCCAAATAAAAAACTGAAAAAATGAACCATATGATGATAAACGAAAACCTTGTTATCCTTGTATTTTCTGTGACGAGGATCACTTTACTAAAGAGTGCTTGCATTGGTCTAAGGTCTCTAAATTCGTTAAAGGTTCACCCACACCCGCTGTCTTGAAGGATCCATTTCCTACTCAAGATAGAAAAATGATAGGATCTTCTTCACATGCATCAACAGATATTTTAATGATGCCTGAGGTTATGGTTGCAACACGATCGCAAGACTATGGAAGTAAAATCCTATTACTAGTAAAGAGATATAAAATTCTAATTCAACACCAGCTACATCTCCTTTGGTTTTTGATCCACTTCATATCTAGAAACCTAATCCTGATCTAGTAATTAAACTTCCTGCTAAAGGTGTTCTTTGAAAATCAGCTTTCAATCCACATGCGAGAGCTCCTCAAAACTACAACATTATTGAAGACTTGGCAATTTCCCCTTTAGCAATGTTGGCCTTAGAAGTGCTAATAGAAGTGCTACAATCGTGTCCAACAAAAAAGAAAATAATTTTATCAGCTATTGGAGCTATAGATCCTCAGGATTATAACCTCATGGTCTTTGATCTAGAAAATTTTACACCGAGACTTCCTCATCAGATGACTTTTCAGATTCCAGTATTAGTAAAAAGTACTCGAGTTTTTCGTACTATAATTGATGAGGTGGCATCCACGTGCATAATGTCGTTAAATTGTAGGAAAAATCTTGTTTATACAACACTCAATCAATCTCCGACAATTATTAAAGCTTTTGATGGAAGAGGATTTCATCCATTTGGAATTTTACAGGATCTACCTATAGAAGTAGAAGGCAAAACTACTAATCTAGATGTGGAAGTTGTTGATGCCCCTCTGGATTACAACCTTCTTTTGGGTCATAGTTGGTCATATGCCATGACTGTTGTCATTTCATCTGTCTTTCGGTTAATAATGTTTCCACATAAAGGAAATATTGTGAAAATCGATTAGTTGTCATATTATTCATCCGACCCAACTTCTACAAATATTATCCAACATGCTGGAAAATAGACAATCCCCTATGAAGATGCTGGTGTAGGTTTAGTAAAGGACTTCAATTTGATGGGAACTTTTTCTATGCCTCCACCCAACGTACCGCATATCATTGCTAACATCAATATCATTTCATCAAGCACTATACCATTCGATGACACTTGGGTAGTGCCTTCAGAGTCATAAATGGATTCTTTCAATGGAGAGATGCCTTTGAGTCCTTTTGAGATGGCATATGCAACAGTACAGTCGTTTTGTAACACAATTTCAACTAATCCTGATCCAATGAATGTGATCACCGAGAATATTCTTCACTATCAAGCTCAACCTTGACATCTATTTCTGGTCCTTTTCAAAAAGTGTTTCATACTGATGAAAGTATTCGAGAATTTTTGTCTATGGATGAATTACCCTGGGATGATCTACACCATAGATATTCGTTTTTACCTGAAGTTAATAGGTTTGAAAATTATTTTTTGTCTATTTTTACAATTGATTATGTCAAGGAACCACATAATCCCATATCGATTACAAATTTGGATTGTGAGATTAATTTGGGAAACATTTCTATAACTGTTCCTATTGACATATCAGTTAAACCTGGAATTTTTGAAAACATTCATATAGGTGCTTCTTGTACAATTGATGAAATTAATATATATAAAGCCCTATTTTAAGAATTCTGAGACATATTTTCCTGGTCCTATAAAGAAATTCCAGGAATTGATCCAAAGATTGTTGTTCATGAAATAAAGACATACCCAGATGCCAAGCCTATGAGAAAACGATTACATCCGATACATCTGCAAAAAGCTGCTGCTATTAAAGATGAAGTTGAAAAACTACTGTGAGCAGGATTTATTTATCCAATCCCATTAACAGATTGGGTATATAATATAGTTCTCATTACTAAGAAACAAGGGACTATACAAGTATGTGTCGATTATAGGGATATTAATAAAGCGTGTCTAAGAGAAAATTATCCTACCCCCTACATCGACCAAATCATTGATGATTGTGCCGAAAATGAAATATTTTCATTTATGGATGGATTTTCTCGGTATAATCAAATCAACATACTCCCTGCTGATGAAATAAAAACATCATTCATATGTCCTTAGGGAACATTTGCTTATTTCAAACTACCTTTCGAATTAAAGAATGTTGGTGCAAATTTTCAAAGGGAAATGTCTTACACTTTTCATGACATCAAACATATTGTGAAACCTTATCTGGATGATTTACCTACTCACTCATTACACAGGGAATATCATCCTACTCACTTACGAGCAATTTTTATGAGATGTAGGTATTACAGATTCGTTTGAATCCGCACAAGTGTGTTTTTTGTGTGCAATCAGGACGATTACTAGGATTCGTTGTTTCAAAAGCTGGAATTTGTGTTGACCCTTCAAAGGTTGAGGCCATCATAAATTTAATTCCTCCTTCCACACTTCGCCAACTCCAAAGTTTGCAAGGGAAATCAAACTTTATGCGTAGATTTATCCCGAACTATGCTGAGTTAACCAAAGGTTTTACTCGGTTGTTGAAACATAATGTTCCTTTTATTTGGGATGAGATTGCTGATTGATATTTTGATGCTCTAAACACGTGTTAACCCATGCACCATTATTGCATCCACCCAATTACAACCACGATTACTTTTTATACCTAGCAGCCTCTGATTCCACTATTGGAATGGTTCTAGTTCAAGAGGATGAATTTCAAAATGAACATGCGATTTACTATCTAAGTCGGAATTTGAATCCGACTGAAATTAAATATTCACATGTGGAGAAATTGGCCTTGGCAGTAGTTCAAGTTGTCTAAAGATTTGGTCGCTACATATTGTTATGAAAGACAACTGTGATATCTAATTGCAACCCGATGATGTATATTTTGACAAGACAATTACTCGGGGGAAAATACTCTAAATGGATTGTTATCCTACAAGAGTTTGGTTTGGAATTCGAGAAATCTAAATCAAAGAAATCACTGGTGTTTGCAGAACTTACGTGTGACTTTCCCAATATTGAGACGGAAACTGTGGTAGAGAATCCTATTGTTGATGAATCTTTGTTTGTTATCATTACGCTAGATCCATGGTATGGAGATATCATCATTTATCTTCAAACCCAAACCTTTCGCCCCGAGCTTTCACGTTCAAATCAACGGATAATCCCTTATCAACCTCAGAAATACAATATTGTTGGAGACACACTTTATCGTCATGGTGTGGATTCTGTTTTTCGACATTGTATAACTCACGAAGAGGCTGAAAGGGTTTTGAATGACTACCACTCTGGAGCGTGTGGTGGTCATATGTCTAGGTATGCCACAGCCCAAAATATATTGCGCGCTGGCTATTTTTGGCCGTCATTATTCAAATATTTCATTATTGTGGTCAGAAAATGCCACAACTTCCAAATATTTTATTGAAAGATGTGTGCACCACTAGCTCCTCTTCACCCAATAATTGTGGTTGGTCCTTTCGCGAAATTGGGCATTGATTTCATTACATGTAACTCTCACTCGGTTGGGGGGCATGGGTATATTATTCTCGCTGTAGATTACTTTACCAAATGGGCTAAGGCGATCCCTACATTTGCAGCATATGGCAAAAATGCAGCTACGTTCGTATTCAATCATGTGATTGCTCGTTTTAGAGTATCCCAAGTTATTATCATAGACCATGGGAGTCATTTTTGAAATATAATGATGATCGAAATTTCCGATCAACTTGGCTTGAGCCATGATAAATCTACTCCATATTACTTGTAGGCTAATGGTCAGGTTGAAACTGTTAATAAAATTTTAACCACCATGATTAAACGGGCATATCGAACCTTAGCAAAAACTGCTACAGGGTTCACTCCTTTTCAACTGGTTTATGGTTTAGAAGTTGTGTTACCCATTGAATGTGAAATAACGTCACTCCAATTAGCCATAGAGTTACTACCAGCTACCTCTGTAGAGGAAAAACACTTTTTGTACTTAGCACAATTAGCTGAAACTTGGCGCACCACTGCATTAGCTGCCGAGGCTCACAAAAAAATGTGTGAGAGTTCAATATGATCAAAGTGTTACATTTCATGTTTTTTTCGAAGGTGACCTAGTCTTAGTATATGATCAAGCTAATGATAAGCTAGGTGCTGGGAAATTCGAACCAATGTGGCATGGTCCTTACATTGTCAAGCGAGTGCTTGCCAAAGGGGCCTATGAATTGACTGATTATGATGGGGTCTCTTTAGATAAGCCCAAAAATGGTCTTTATCTGAAGAGATATTATGCTTTATTCTCGTGTGGAGATTTCATATTAGTTATTTTTTAGTTAGTGTACCTTAGATTAGATAAGTGTGCCCAGTTTAAGTTTGTTTTTGCTACTATCACTACTTATCTTGATTACTCTTGATATTGCAGATGTCGACATCCCTTCAAACATAAATTGGTTTTTTTGATGGTGCTTTTCGTAGTACACAGAATATTTCTTCCACAGCTTGGGTTATCTATTCACCCACTGATGAGTTAGTTTCTATGCATGGGGTAAGCATTGGTCAAATAACAAACAATATTGCATAATATAACGTAGTCATTCAATTATTATTTGATGCCATTTCATTTGGTATTCGAAGTTTGATCATTAGGTTAGATTCAGAACTCATTGTATTACGTTTAAACAGAGTATACACAATTAAAAATCCAGTGTTATTGAGATTATTTTTGAAGGTTCGTCTCTTGGAACGACATTTTGATTACATCAAATATCAACACATTGCAAGCAATTTAAACACATTGGTTGATGCATTAGCTAATCGTGTTCTAAATATAAATTTGTAACATTAAAAAAGTAAACCAAAACAACATTCAATACATGTTGAACAGGATACTCAGAGAAAGTAGTAATATCATAGATAGGTTTTTTTTCAAAAAATATTACATCGTCTAAGATCATAGGTTTAAACACCTTATGATCTAATAGATACTAATACAGGAAAAAAAAATGTCAATCCACAATGATCATCCACTATCCGTGATGATGATCATGGTAGTAGACTATGGCACGTGCCACCTTGTGCATGAATCTCCTAAATTGTCCTGGTACACCTGTAACATGTCTCTGAAGCTGGAGATGAATGTCATTTGTCCCTGTCTCGAGAATATCTATGGTTAACCTCTCCAGGTTGTGTTCCATATTAGTTAGGATCTTTGCTGCCTGATCCTGTGGTGGTACTATAGGCTCTGCTTGCCGCCTTTCAAAGCGACGAAGTGTAGCTGGGCGTCATGGACCAACATCTGCATTTAAAATTTTGTTATCAGTATTGGAAGACAAAAAAAAAATAAAAAATAGATTTTAAAAACATCAAAATAGTTCAATTACCTGATTCGTCCCATTGTGCTCATGGGGGCAAGGACATCTCAGGTTCATGTCTGAAATCTATACCTGCATATGGGAAGTTTTCAATGGTGAAGATTAGATTTTGTAGCCACATAAAGTACGCCGAAGTGAACCGAACCACTGAACTGCCATCGCCACTATGGAGGGCCATTAATGCAACCCAACGTACCATTCGAGGTTCTCTAGGCTCTCCACGATCCACTGGAGTAAGCTGAGGGGAAAGAAGTGGAATTCTCTCCAAAGCAAAGGAAATCAAAATGGCACCATAACCAAAGTTTTTTTAACTTTGCGTTCTTTGCTCTAGTTAGTTGGCCTTTCATGTTGGCCAATACCCCTTCACATCAATTGAATATGGTGCCTTTGAAACACTCCACTGCGGTCTGCATTTGAGATTTAGTTGCTACATGTGGAGCCGCACTTCCACACAACCTGGTTACCATGAATGCGATTGATTTAAGATCTAATCGCAAGATAGTTTTTATGTCTATGCGATTATCTTTTGGATCTTCCTCATCATTGCAAAACTGTTGTTTGTAGCTGGCAACGGGTAGGCCACCATGCCTAGCCCCAAACAAGGATATTTTTTCTCCTCTTTGGGACAATCCATTGAGAAAATAAATGTCCTCGACCTCAATTGTGATCCGATGGTCACCAATGATAAAGCACTGATCTTGAACATCCCATGTGTTCACTAACCATGTCATCATCTCCACCTGTGCTTTCATACCCTGAATTGCCTAGAACTTATATAAACCATAACTTTTTAACACTCGCATTGTGTGAGGATAATTCATGGCTTCATTTTATATAGCCTCATGCTCACGTTCTCTCCACTCTAGCATGGTGAAATAGCCTGCAAATGGACGCATTTGAAGGTTAAAAACAATTGGAATGAAAAAATTTAACCATTTTTAGGAGAATTTGGAGATTTCAAAATGCTCACAGTGCCTCCGCAGTTTTTGCGCAGAGACAGTGCAGACGTCCCCACGGGCTCTACACAAAAGTCGCGGTAGCCCGATAATTTTCCTTTTAGGAAATTATCGGGGTCCGCATGTAGCGTGTGCATAACCTGTGGACCTTCGAGGGCACATTTTTGAACATTTCTACCTAAAAAATGAAATTAAATACAAAAAAGAGAATTGGAACAGATAGAAATGAATAGTAAAGTGATGTGGATTACCTATTTCTTACGAATCACGAATTGAACGGACGGTTCTCCTGATATTGGCTTCGGATTTTTTTTTTTTGCCAAAAGCTCTCAATTTACTTCTCTGAAGATAAAAGGTGAAAATGACTTTGTTAAACTCATTTTTATAGTTTTTGAATGAATGAAATATTATATTTTATTTATTTTTCACTTAAAAGGCTATTTTTAAATATTTTTACTTCTTTGGAGTAGGTATGTTTAATTTTTTGAGTTTTTGTGCAGATTACAGGTTTTTGGTGAAAAAGAATTATTTTGATGATGAGTATACTTTTATCACTTTTTCAGGCTCTTGAAAATTAAGAAAAAGCGAAACCGTGGAGTTCTCTTTTAAGACCTTTTCAGACTCTCTAAATATGAAAATATCGCCGAGTACTTGACTATTCGAACTCGTTAAAGGAAATGAGCAGTCGTCCTTTTAGTATAAGTTTACCCCTTTTTCAGACTAAAATGTAATATTTACGAAAAAGGTATATGTTGACTAATCATGGTCAATAGAGTTCTCTCCTGTATTATTTTATCCTTTTTCGGGCTTGAGATATTGAATTTACGAAAAAGTACAACCACAGAGTTTACTTATGTTTTTCTTCTGACTCCCTAAAACTAAAAAACGTCGAGTTTCTCCTATACTAAACTTGTTAAAATTTAACAGTAAAGGGCCTATCAATTACAAACAGGAACGAACCACTCCCTCTTAGGGTTCGATTTTAATACTAATTTGGACTCATCCGAAGGATGAGCTTACACAACAAACAAATGTTATCCTCCTCAATCTTGTCAAAAATAATGAGGTACTTGCCAATAATGGTGGGTGAAAAATGATAAAAGGAATCCAATTGTCACCCTTGTTTTAAAAGCAGTATACCACTCTTGAACACGAAAATTTTGTTACACTTGTACTTGGGTTGGGAAAATACTTTGTCTAATAGCTAATCAAACCACATTGAATGTCTTTAGCCAGTTTTTGGGTATTAGCTTTAGGTCAATTGTTACCAAACCATCTGCAATGTCGTTATGTGTTCAAGAGACAGTTTAAATAAACCATTCATTGCAAACATTTGTCTCCATTCATGTTGACCATCCCTGAGTCAATCCTTGCAAAAATTTCTTCAAAACTTGATCTAATGGTTTCGTGTCATGGGATTTCCTACGATGGGTCGCTTTCTATCGATGACAACTCATCATCTAGAAAGTTGATCTAGAATCCTATCAGTACCTTGGGATCTTCTTGCCCTAATGGCGGGTTTCTTGCCTTCGACGACAGGTTGCATCATTGACCTTCGATCGAATGATTCCATGAAGTGTTCGACTGCAAATCATTCATTCACACTTCATGGATTGTACTGAGTACTTTGAGAGCCATTGTCATTATTGGTGGTTTCTCTCACATTTGTTAACAATTTACATCATTGACTGGTAATCAAGTGGTTTCTACCATGTTCGACTTCGACACAATCAATCGCATGGATAAAATCGTACTAGTTTGGGAAGCAGAAATCAAGACCCTGGATCTAGTTTCCACCATCCAAGCTGCAAAGAGTTTTATTATTCATGATACAGTAGACTACTTATGACATATGACTACGTCCATACTGTATCTACTATTGATGTAATTTTAAAATCATTTATGTATCAAAACATGTATTTAGTTTTGATCTGAGTATGGGAATGCCTACCTCAACGATGATATACATATATATGCCCGCATTGAATGTTTTTATAGGTTTTCAACTAGTGTGTTTGCAATCTAATCCTTGGAATGATAAAGCACTTCACTCTTCAGAACTACCTCAGACTTCGCACTTTAGGGGGCAATCTGTTACACGTTATTTTGTCACCATGACATTTGACTGTCTATATAGGTTCATCATCACCTATATTGTGCTCCCTTAGAGGTAAAAATCCCTAATTTTCCTAAACCAAGTCTTGGAATTGGATAAAATCTCATTAAAACCCTTAAAATTCTAGCTCCGTACTTTTCCTAGCTCTTTCCTGCGGATCTGCAGATATTTTCTCTATAGCTTGCGGAACATCCTGCACGTTCTTCTTATAAAACTTGTGGACCCCCGTAAACAGTCAAATAAAGGAAAAAGTAAGTTCTAGAAGCCCATCTGGACGAATATTATCCTAATTGGAAGCTTATAGAGGCACGAGCAGTTCGAGCTTTATCCCTCCACTCATGGAGCTCTATCCATTCACTCATGGAGTTTATCCCTTGGTATGGAGCTCAAATCACTTCATGAGAGGAATCCATCCCCCTATTCATAGAACTAAAACCACCTCCATTTCCCTATAAATTGAGCTCATTTTTTAGTCTCAAGGGTAGACATATATATTGGTTGCTGAATAAATTATTAAGAGAGCATACTCTCGACACTAGTCATTATTGGTATGAGAATGATCACACACTCATGTCCATAACTTCATGCTAGTTTAGAGAGAGGAAGGCTTGTCAATTTGAAGGAGGAACGATTGTTCAGGACCCCAGGAGGAACTTGTACGACATCAACGCATCAGGTTGTAAAGTTACTCTTTTCATTCAAGATAATACATATGGATCTCATTTTCTCATTGATTTGTTCTTGTGTCTATTTGAATAATTCAATACCTAGATTCCTTGATCATTGAGTTAGATTAGTTGTTCTTAATTATTATATGTTGCAGGTGCTTTTAATTCTTTTGTCTGTCTTTGATTATAGGTTCTAGTTATTGAAGAAGCCTCTTTGGAGTGACTGGATAAAAGACTGCACCGAACATGAAGTTTCAAGATAGGGGCATGTCCTCTTTCTTTGTTTATAATAATTATAAATTGAAAATGATCGAGAGAAAACGATTTACAAATGGATGTTTGTTTCTAGCTATCTGTAGGATACTAGGGAGATCGCTCTTGTCTGCAAGAGGGATTTATCCATGTAACAATGAGGTTGTGTTTTTTGGTTGTACCATCATTTTCTATCATTTTTTTTGTTTTCTGGCTGTACCATCTTGTGTATCACTCTAAATAGATCCATGCATTGTGGAGGGATATCATCGAACGTAAAAAAATTAGAGAAACAATTATGTTAACTTTTTTCTAGATTTCCTAATTCACTTTCTCCTATTTATTTCATTATCTTTACCAATTTTTTTCCCATTAAGTTTTTTCAATAAAAAAGCTTCAATATATTATCATGCCAAAAGTTACATCATGATACAATAGATTTTCAGTAAAATTGAGCACCACATGCTTGGGAGCACACATGAGCAGATCTCTACATAGAAAGAATCCCAGAGAAGAGGCAATATAGCCCGTCTATTATTTTCGTCACAAAAAGAAAAAGAAAAAGGAAAAGTTTCAGAAAAATACATCATGGAAGAGGATTAGGAGGAAACGCAGGAGGTGCAGTAAAAAGGGTTGCTCGATCATGCATATGATAATCAATGTGCTCCACTTGGATTTATAGATCTCAAAGATGGTCATTGGACTGTCGAAGCTGGGGTCGAAGACTCTCCGGAGCATTGAGAGTCTCGTTCTACATGTGCTAGAGGTCATTGATGTAGGCTACAATTTGATTCTTTTCCTCATACCTTGATTCCCACATAGTGTCTAAATTGAGATGTATGTGTTACAATTGGGTCACTGTTGACTTCAAGGTGACCAGGGCATCCACCTAGCTTATAAAGTGGGCTAGGGATACAACCATGGACGTCACTGAGTGTTGGATCTCTGTTGACACGGAGTCAGAGTTGAGCTCCCCAGACGATTGTCTCTCCTCCATGTAATGACCTAATCCTCCCCTTCTTTCTCAACCTCTCTGATGCAACACGCAACCAGAACCACCACCCTAGACTTATCTATAACCAAATGGAGCTGCCTTAACATGACAGGATCCCAACACAAAATTAAAATAATAATACTGAGCACAAATACGGTTTACAAGACCCTATCCTTCTGATGGCTCAAGGCAATTGGGGGTAGGACTGTGCATCAGGACCTCCCTCGTAATTCCACCTTTTTCATTGCCGCGGGAAGATATGCAATAGGATGTTGGGTCCTTTGAGCTCCTCTCGAACCGAAATGATAAAAACTCATTGTGCTCTCCACTAGCTTCAATACCCACACAATATCGAATAACAAGATACGAAACCACAGTTTCACACAGATAAATTCTCCACCCACCACGTATATTCCAAGCCCAAGACTTGACACTGCACCGCTCTCAATAGGGTATTCAGTTCCAAGATCACATGGCGAGGCACGAAAGTAAAAAATAACTCCACACACATCCGTTGCATACCTCACCCTACGTAGATTCCCCAAGCCACGGCTTCAGCTAGGACACTAATACATAGGGTGCTCTCGCCCAACACTCTCTCACCATTGCCCAAAAACTACAAATAACATATTTATACCCATTAACCTTGATATAATGTATGTGGGAGGAGCGAGATCCAGGTTCCAATGACTCATTAATCCAAGCCCGCTTTGCTCCATAGTTCGATGCACCTCCAACTATCCTACCTATATGACACGCCCATCGAGGAATCATTACTTATTTATCAATAATATGTTTATTTTGTTTACAAAAATGATTTAATCATTTTATTTATCCTAGATAAGAAGTAGATTATTCACTCAATATATAAATTATTTATTTACCATACCTATAGTCTATTTATATTTTTATTTATTTACCATACCTTTAGAGTAAGTATAAAAAGAGGTTTTATTTATTTACCATACCTGAGTAAGTATAAAAAGAATTTTTATTTTTTATTTACCATACCTCTAGTTTATTTATATTTATATTTATTTACCATACCTATTTTTTGAGTGTTTGTAAATATACTCCTGCATTTCAAATGTTTACTTACATTACATTTCTCACATTACATCTACACATGTGCCTTATACTCCGACATGTCAAATGTTTACATTAAATTTCTCACATTACATCTACACATATACCTTATACTGGGTTGTAGAGCACCGCTCAGCGCAGCCAAGAGTGTATACATATTCCCTTCACACATCCGATTTTCTTGGTGGGATAAATGGTGCAACTATTGAAAACTTGCCAGCTCAACTTTTATTGCTTTTGATGAGACATTAGTGGTAAATAAATAATATGGCTACCACCTTATTGTGCACTACTCTGTTATACCTCATGAATAACTGAATCCGTGTCCTAGCCTCATAGCGACTAGTAGTCTCTAGGTAAAAAACATCATGAGAATTTCAACCTCAGTCATGAAGAAGGAGGGCTAACAAATAGAAATAGGAATGTTATTCCTCCTTATGTAATTATGTACACTTCCATACAACCCCATTACCATATATGTACATATAAATAATCGGATTCAATTTTCATATGCACACTACATTCAACGCATCAAATGCTTCCATAATCAAAATCAAAGCATGAAATTAATGACTTAAAGTATTATAATGTCATGACTCAATCTAGATTCCAATATACAATAGAGAAATTTTGAGGAAAAAAATGGGCCTAAAAAAATGTGCAACAAATGAATTTATAAGAACCAATATGATTCAATATGATGATAATATGATAATGTCAACCATGGGGGATGAATCACCATTTTTGTAGTAAAAAAATAAAAGGATAAAAGAATAAAAAAAACTAGTTTTCCAACTTATCTCCACACATTTTACTCAAATTTTGAGTGGGAACACTTGTTGGATGCATAATTTAATTTTCATCTAAGCAGTATCCATGTTACATACTTTTGATGGACCCTACTACTCAAAAAAATGTGAAATACATGAAAAATTATGATTGCAATCACATTTTTTCATATATTTCACATTTTCGTGTAGTAGGGTCCATCTAAAGTATGCAACATGGGTACTCCTTTGATTCAAATTTAAATTCCATATATCCAAAGATTGCTCCCACTCAAAATTTCAATAAAATCATAGGTAGATGAGTTTAAAATATGAGTTTAAAAAATAGTTTTTACTTTTTTCCCTCGAAAACTTGATGAGGTAATCTAATCTTATTTCATTATTTCCACTATTATTTTATAATATTACTTAGGAGGCCCATTTAATACCTTAAACTTTCTCTAATGATGTTGATGTAATCTCATGTCAATATACAAATGTGTTTTCCAATCGTAGTACAAAAACCATCTATAGCATCTACAATATAATGTATCCAACATTTTCACTAAAAGTATTATAATCATATGAATCAATAATTTCAACAACTACATCACTGTGCATGTAATTCATCCAATCATCATTTAAACATTTAGAAAGTCCCATTCAAAATAAACAATTAAAGTTAATGAAATAATCTAAGAGTTTAAGTTTCATAATCATAACACAAGTCAATGAATTGGTTCATTTCACAAACAACATTCCCTTAGATAATATGATTCATTTTTTTCTAAATAATAAAAGAAAATGACACCCTACAATATAAATGATTTGTTCCTAAAACAATGGTTGTTGGTCCATGCTAGAAATTATAAACAACTATGTAATGCAAATTGTTTCCTATAATATATAAATTTAATAGGATTTCAAAACTAGATTCTTCTAGAGATATCATTATCCATATACTTGATTCTAACTTTTGAATCACTTCAATTTGAGATTGTATGAAAAAATCATTATCAAACTATTAATGGGTAGTTAGGCTAGTTACCACTCCACAACATGTTCAAAAGTATAATTATTTGATGAATTATTACTGGGTCTATTTTTTATGCATTTCTTGCAATAATTTTATAGAATTTATTGAAATAATATGTAAAGAAACTCCTAAGTACTTGATTTTTTTAAAATATATTTTTCATACTCATGGTGCCATACATACAAAACAAACCATATCAACAAAAGAAATTATGAATCCAAAGGTCACAAATTTTTAAAAATAATAAAAATCAGTAAATTATATTTTTAAGTTAATTCATTCATCAAATGATGATTGATCCAAATGGATATTGGTGGCCATCCAACATCTCCACTGGCTCAAATAAAATTTCTCCATCATGGTAGCTTTTCTTGATTTTTTTAAGGACCTAAACTTCCAAAGTTTTTTTGAGACACTAATTATATTTTTTTTACATGTTAGTGACCTACAATGTGCCTATGAAATGTGTGATTCTTGACTAGACCTTTCCAACAAGCTACAGAATGTGAAAATGGATATTATATGCAAAATTTATGACCATGGGGAGTTGATGTACCAACTAACCCTAGTGGGGCCCATAAGCATTTTGGATTTTCATCTCCTAGGGTTATGGTTTTCAATGGTTATGGTTTCCTCAATATTTCTTATGTTAAAAAGGGCCTTTCAGCCTCATTGTAACTCACTCTAGCAAATGTACATATCCGTCACATCTCTTCTCAAAGATAAGCTACCAACATTTGATCTAGTCTATTTTCATTATGCATTTTTATAGTTTTATCATTTTACATTTATTAATATAAGTTAAGATTCACTATATCTTTATGCCTTGGTTATAAATATATGTTTCATTTCATTCCCTTGACAAATATAAATCAGTGTTATCAAAGAGATCTCCTCCTTATGTAATTTTTTATGCATGTTCCCAACAAGGTCGAGTATAAGGTGTTGGGACTGAAATTGCTTGAGCCCTTCTAAGACCTTCCTCATTGACACTGATGACCTCCCATGGTAGAAGAAAAGAAAGACATGGTAGAAGGAGATCTTATTAGACTGTTGCTTTGTTATGCAACCAACTCACAAGACAAAAGAAAAGATAGATTAATGACTTTAAAGATATCCTCTTTGAGGGGGGCAACCTCTGTTACATTACATAAATGAACAATTCTTACATCATAAAAATTACAAGACTTCCTTGGTATATATAGGAGTCTAAGGTGTCACAATATAATCAGATCTTACATAATAATAATAATTTAATGGAACAACAATAACAATAGTGGACTTCTGCGGGGAAAAACAACAATAATATCGGGGCTAAATGGGCACAACAATAACAATAGGGGTATACATTAAAAATAACAATAATGGGACTACAATAATAGTAACAATAAGTGGTATACACTAGTATTAGAGAGACCTGACATGACTCACTCCTTCAAAAATGTGTTGTCCTCAATGCTTGAGTAGTTCTGGATGTTTTTGTATAAAATTATCATTCTCTCGTGTGAAATTTCAACAGATGATTTCTTCCACTTAATGAGAAACTCTAACATTGATCGATTACATATCTGTCATGTTCTTGTTTCCATGAATTCTTCAACCTCCAATATGATTTTCCCTTCTTCATAAAGTTCTGACAATATTGTTTGAACTAGGAGCTTGTCATAGATAACCTTCTTTAAGCACGGAATATGGAAAATGGGTGTACTTGGGAAGATGTAGGCAACTCCAAGTTTTATGCCATAGTACCAATATTTTGCAACACTTTGTAAGAACCATAATACTTGGGTGATAATTTATTATCCTTCTTAGCTTACTCGAGGGACATTTTTTGTATGGTTGTAGCCTTAAAATACCTAGCCGCCTACATCAAAATTTCTTTCACTGAAATGCTAATATTCCTATTGTTTCATTTGATTTTGTGCCAGAGTGAGGTAATCCTTTAGGAGTTGGAGAAATTTTTGTTGATGCTCGACGTGATCTTCCATTGCTTGAACCTTCAAATTTCCTCATAAAGATGATGTGATGGGTGGTGTATGATATATAAAGTTCCATAAATGGGGTCATTATTGTTGTAGTATGGAAGGAAGTGTTATACCACCATTTAGCCAGAGGAAACCATCCATTGTGTTTGTTTATCAAATAAAAAACAACGAAGATATCCTTTGAAACATTTGTTCACTATCTCATTTTTTTAGTCATATTGAGGACAATAAGTTGAGGTATGAGATAATTGAGTACCAAGGCAATAAAATAATTATGTCAAAAAATATCCACTGAAAATGGGATCTCTGTCACTTACAATTTTTGGAAATATTGTCATTGATGGAAAAGGAACAGAAAGGAGTAACACTAGAATTATCATTGGTGGCAAAGGGGCAGAGAAGCAGTAGAAAAGGAGCAAAGGCAACAAAGGCAACAATATGGGATAAGTCGTGATCATATTGGGTGAAGTATTGAATGCATTGGGTCAAGTAATGAACGTGGGCAGATTCATGCACGAGTGGGTCGAGTTGTGTTATTTTAAGTTCAAAATAGCTCAAGA